>VMBQ01001643.1:110826-172985 GCA_007657795.1 Dreissena rostriformis | reverse complement strand
TTAAAGCGGGACTGTACGATTTTTACATGTGTTAAATTTTAATATATTGATTAAATTATGTTACGATGACTCAAAATAGGCAATAAAAATTATACTTTGAAGACGAATTTCATAAAATGCAGCAAAGACAAGTTAGCGCTGGTTAAAGCCGATGCCGACACTTTTACTCGTATTTGTAAGGAAACAAAATTGTGTCTTTGTGTCGTATGAACGAATCTGCACTAAAACTAAATTTAGATTCACATCGTACATGCATGATATACATGCTGGCTTATTTGACTTCCAGTCATTTAAGCTTTCAGATTTAAATATCTGGCTTATTTCGCATTTTTCGACACATGTTCTTCTTAACTTTTATTTTAATTTATATTGAAATATATGTATACTAATTTTTAACACATTTTAAAAAAATTCATAAATATTTGACAAAATCGTACAGTCCCGCTTTAAGATCAAAACCTGTAATTTCGCGATTTCTTTCATTTGTTTCTTTCCCCAGTGTCAACGTATATCACGTGACCGTAAGGGACATAACTTTACACAAACTATGTATCAAGAGGCCCGTCATGTGGATACATATATTTGATTTTAATCATTATGATATGAATACTTTTCTATTAAGCTCATTAAGTGAGACATATTTTTGTTTGTTCTTTTCTTCAGCCTAAACCCAAACAATATCACTCAAATTATAAGAAGTACAATTCTGACAATTTGTTGATGGCTTATAACGCAGTAAAATCAGAAAACAAGAGCACCGTCGAGCGGATGCCAACGCTCGGCTGTGGGTGCTTGGATTTTTTTTTTTTTTTTACCTTTGACCTTGAAGGTCATCATTGACCTTGACCTTTCCACCACTCAAAATGTGCAGGTCGATGAGATACACATAAAAAAAAGTTTGTTTGATCTTTGACCTTGAAGGATGACCATGACCTTTACCTTTCACGACTCAAAATGTGCAGGTCAATGAGATACACATGCATGCCACATATCAAGTTGCTATCTTCAAAAATGCAAAAGTTCTGGACAATGTTAAAGTTTTCGGACGACGACGACCACGACGACGACCACGACGACGACGACGACGAGAGGGCTTTGACAATACCTCGGGTTTTCTTCGAAAACAGCCGAGCTAAAAATCAGTGTACGCAAGGCAGCTCTGCAGTACGGCGTACCATACCAAACATTTAGAGATACACTAACTGGGAAGGTAGACTTTGAAAACTATGGAAATGATACTATTTTTAGTAAAGAAGAAGAGCTTGCCATTTTCGAGCACTTGCAATCCTGTACCAGGTTAAGGTATGGTTTCTCCAACCCGGGGCTTCAGAAAACGGCCGGCGAGATGGCATTTGCATTTGGTAGGAGACCAACAAATAAGCCACTAAGTAACTCGTGGTTATACAGCTTCCTTAGTCGTTGGAAAGAGAACATTACTTCACTGAAACCAGCAGCTTTGGATACAAACAGAGCGAAGTATGTAACACCAGAATGCGTTGATCAATACTTCAAAAACCTTAACGAAACTGTCAGATGTCTGGGTCTTCACGAAAAACCAGAATTTATCTAAAACCTCGATGAGACGGGCATCAGTCCAGAGCACAGACCTCCCAACATAATAGCCCCCGTGCGAGAAAAAGCACATGCTGTTACTTCTCCGCGATCCTCCACTACAACCTTGATTGCTTGCGTAAACGCAGTAGGAACGCATCTACCACCGTACTTTGTTTTCAAAGGTCTATAAACATATATGTTGCATACTTGCTTTACTTAAACCCTCTACTGCACATAATAATTTTCAAAATAAAATCACTCTCAACATTCACATAATTTTTCAATGTAGTCTTCGTTTCGAACCAAATTTTCATGCGCTACGTTATACGCGCTATCATGCGCTTTCAGTTAATATAATTCAAAAATGGTAATAAAGAATAAACAGTTATGAAAAAAAAATCACTTCATATTTACACTTTTATATTGTGTGTCAAATATAACAGGTAAGAGGATGAACGAAGACTTGACGAAAGGCACTTCACCTGGGGCTCGTGCTATCATGTCCGATTCCGGCTGGTCAACAGCCTCCGTCTTTCAGGACTATTTGGATAACCACTTCCTGAAATACGTACGTACAGGTCCGGACGACAAACAACCGATTTTGTTAATTCTCGACGGGCACCACGCACACGTCGCGTAGCATGATAGACTGGGCTTTATCGAAAAACGTCCATATCTGTGTGCTTCCTGCCCATTCTTCACACGTACTGCAGCCTTTGGATGTTGCAGTATTCGCCCCCTTCAAGCGCTATTATTACAGTGAGTGCGCTGCATACATAAAAGAGCATATGGGAAAGGTTATCTCAAGATATGAAGTGGCAGCCATTGCAAGTAAGGCATATTTGAAGTCAATCTCACCATGGAACATTGTTTCAGCTTTCAAAAAAAAACGGGCATATACCCACTCAACAAAGACGCGGTAGCCCCAGNGGAATAAGTTTCATAATTTCATAAAATGATAAATGTCAATAAACATCTACATTGATAAATAGAAAGCAGTGGATTATTTAGAGAATTTACGTCAGTTACCCGCCATCTGTCACACAATATTCAGTGTAGTGTAAACTTGATGCGAGTCATTCGCTAGCTACTGGCTGAGAGAAGTTCATAATCTGTCAAGTGGGCAGTGCTTAGCATTTACAGGGAAATTTGAATTTCAAGCAGACAAAAAAATTACTTTTTTCTGTAAGTCAATAACTATATAACTTACAATCCCCAAATTACACATACATATTTTTTGTACACTAACGTATATGTATGCCAAATTTCATTGGAAAATATTAAATACAAACTTAAATACTATGAAAAAATCATTTTTTGTTTTCTGCTGTTTAGACACCAGTGTACAACTGAAAAGTAGACATTTTGTGAGTTTGTGGCCCTTTTATACTGCCTCTCCGGTGTTTTAGGCGAAATTCAGTATGCAATCGTGAGCTATGAGCTTATGTCAGTAAACATGTCTTCTAATAATACTAGTAGCACGACAGGCAATCGATTGTGCAGGTCCTTGCAATTCACTAGGAACCGGCACTGTAAATATTTGATATCGTGTATAGCATACATCATCTGTTTACTATCTGTTTTATGAGAACGGTAAGAAATCCAATAAGCGACATGCTATTGTCAAAAATGTATAGCTTTACGTGAAATAACGCGTAAATGAATATCGGTTTTTAATAAACCCCCAATCCGACCAACCAGTTACCTTTTTGATTTCAATATGCTTACAAATTCATACTACAAAACATGGAATCACATTAAGTCTTGATAATGCTAGTCCATTAAATAATATTCACTTTTATGTATCCTTACGAAATTATTTTAATTGTTATCTTATACCACCGGTGTTCACATATAGAAACTTACTCATTGTTGTATTTATTAACTGTTCACGTTTTGAAACAAATGCGGCTACTTTATGTAGCGTTATTCAACTGAACAAACACATCGATAAAGTTACATTGATGTTTATTTTGGTTTCTTAAATTAACAAACACTTTCCAATGTCCAGTAATATCATAGTCAACAATATACTTGCGAAACCCAACATGGGCTTCAAACGTGATCATTATAAATCTTGAAATTTCATGTCTGATCGTATAGTGCGCACTGACTTATACAGTTTATCGGTTAATGGCTACATGACTCGGACGTTCTTATTCTTCCGTCCGATTGTGTCGACCTCCAGTAGCTAACTGAACTAATACGTATTTAAATCATTCGCTGGCCGTCCAGGTAACCAATGAAATTGTACCACGTAAATATCACTCTTGCGGAACACCACTGAAAAGGTGTTAACAACAATTAATAATACATGTGAAGTCGACCGATAATTAACGCTCATGGACAGGCGATAGCCGCCATCTGTAAATGCACTGACCGATAATTCAAGTGCAATTAAATCCCCGTGGGTGACTGTAAATTGAGGTTTCACCTAAGGGCAGGGAAATGTTATCTGAAAATGATTTCTCTTGAGAAATTACGTTCGTACAATAATGTCTCTTAAGTATGATATTTTATAAATAATTTAATATGTTTTCCTTTACATAAATTTATATGCTTTACGTGACATGTAACTATGATTGGCCTTTTATAGTTGGTTCTTGTTTTATCACCATGAATCGAAAAAGTTGATGTCCTTCAAAATATACCATCTTAACCAGTTCATAACACTATTGTCCAACTTCTATCTTCTACCATTACTATAAATTGTATAATGCATATATAATGTAGGCTACGAACTTGTATAAGCATTATTGCTGAATAAATGTTGTTGTTGTTGTTCGTGTTGTTGTATGCTACATTTGCAAAATTGGTTATACGAGTAGAATACATTATTAAAGCATATAGGCATGAACAATACAAAACAAGGAAGTTATTCCGTAAATACTAAAATATCCGCAACATTATAGTAGCGCCTTCGTTCCTATGGTTTCGTTCACTCGTATGGTTTCGGGAATTTATCGATGACGCAATTTGGAACCACTGCACGTTCACGCACGCGTCCGAATTCTATTCGTCTTTTGCCGGAAGTATTTTGCTCTCCAGAAAACTGTGAAAATGCGGAAGAAACATGTATTTTTAACACTATTTACCACATCCTATGCAGTAATTGCTAACTTTTTGTAATGCAAATGTCCATTCCTTAAAGCGGGACTGTACGATTTTTACATGTGTTAAATTTTAATATATTGATTAAATTATGTTACGATGACTCAAAATAGGCAATAAAAATTATACTTTGAAGACGAATTTCATAAAATGCAGCAAAGACAAGTTAGCGCTGGTTAAAGCCGATGCCGACACTTTTACTCGTATTTGTAAGGAAACAAAATTGTGTCTTTGTGTCGTATGAACGAATCTGCACTAAAACTAAATTTAGATTCACATTGTACATNATCTGCACTAAAACTAAATTTAGATTCACATCGTACATGCATGATATACATGCTGGCTTATTTGACTTCCAGTCATTTAAGCTTTCAGATTTAAATATCTGGCTTATTTCGCATTTTTCGACACATGTTCTTCTTAACTTTTATTTTAATTTATATTGAAATATATGTATACTAATTTTTAACACATTTTAAAAAAATTCATAAATATTTGACAAAATCGTACAGTCCCGCTTTAAGATCAAAACCTGTAATTTCGCGATTTCTTTCATTTGTTTCTTTCCCCAGTGTCAACGTATATCACGTGACCGTAAGGGACATAACTTTACACAAACTATGTATCAAGAGGCCCGTCATGTGGATACATATATTTGATTTTAATCATTATGATATGAATACTTTTCTATTAAGCTCATTAAGTGAGACATATTTTTGTTTGTTCTTTTCTTCAGCCTAAACCCAAACAATATCACTCAAATTATAAGAAGTACAATTCTGACAATTTGTTGATGGCTTATAACGCAGTAAAATCAGAAAACAAGAGCACCGTCGAGCGGATGCCAACGCTCGGCTGTGGGTGCTTGGATTTTTTTTTTTTTTTTACCTTTGACCTTGAAGGTCATCATTGACCTTGACCTTTCCACCACTCAAAATGTGCAGGTCGATGAGATACACATAAAAAAAAGTTTGTTTGATCTTTGACCTTGAAGGATGACCATGACCTTTACCTTTCACGACTCAAAATGTGCAGGTCAATGAGATACACATGCATGCCACATATCAAGTTGCTATCTTCAAAAATGCAAAAGTTCTGGACAATGTTAAAGTTTTCGGACGACGACGACCACGACGACGACCACGACGACGACGACGACGAGAGGGCTTTGACAATACCTCGGGTTTTCTTCGAAAACAGCCGAGCTAAAAATCAGTGTACGCAAGGCAGCTCTGCAGTACGGCGTACCATACCAAACATTTAGAGATACACTAACTGGGAAGGTAGACTTTGAAAACTATGGAAATGATACTATTTTTAGTAAAGAAGAAGAGCTTGCCATTTTCGAGCACTTGCAATCCTGTACCAGGTTAAGGTATGGTTTCTCCAACCCGGGGCTTCAGAAAACGGCCGGCGAGATGGCATTTGCATTTGGTAGGAGACCAACAAATAAGCCACTAAGTAACTCGTGGTTATACAGCTTCCTTAGTCGTTGGAAAGAGAACATTACTTCACTGAAACCAGCAGCTTTGGATACAAACAGAGCGAAGTATGTAACACCAGAATGCGTTGATCAATACTTCAAAAACCTTAACGAAACTGTCAGATGTCTGGGTCTTCACGAAAAACCAGAATTTATCTAAAACCTCGATGAGACGGGCATCAGTCCAGAGCACAGACCTCCCAACATAATAGCCCCCGTGCGAGAAAAAGCACATGCTGTTACTTCTCCGCGATCCTCCACTACAACCTTGATTGCTTGCGTAAACGCAGTAGGAACGCATCTACCACCGTACTTTGTTTTCAAAGGTCTATAAACATATATGTTGCATACTTGCTTTACTTAAACCCTCTACTGCACATAATAATTTTCAAAATAAAATCACTCTCAACATTCACATAATTTTTCAATGTAGTCTTCGTTTCGAACCAAATTTTCATGCGCTACGTTATACGCGCTATCATGCGCTTTCAGTTAATATAATTCAAAAATGGTAATAAAGAATAAACAGTTATGAAAAAAAAATCACTTCATATTTACACTTTTATATTGTGTGTCAAATATAACAGGTAAGAGGATGAACGAAGACTTGACGAAAGGCACTTCACCTGGGGCTCGTGCTATCATGTCCGATTCCGGCTGGTCAACAGCCTCCGTCTTTCAGGACTATTTGGATAACCACTTCCTGAAATACGTACGTACAGGTCCGGACGACAAACAACCGATTTTGTTAATTCTCGACGGGCACCACGCACACGTCGCGTAGCATGATAGACTGGGCTTTATCGAAAAACGTCCATATCTGTGTGCTTCCTGCCCATTCTTCACACGTACTGCAGCCTTTGGATGTTGCAGTATTCGCCCCCTTCAAGCGCTATTATTACAGTGAGTGCGCTGCATACATAAAAGAGCATATGGGAAAGGTTATCTCAAGATATGAAGTGGCAGCCATTGCAAGTAAGGCATATTTGAAGTCAATCTCACCATGGAACATTGTTTCAGCTTTCAAAAAAAAACGGGCATATACCCACTCAACAAAGACGCGGTAGCCCCAGAGCGACTTCTCCCATGTGAGTCATTCCGTGACACGACGCCAGTGCTGAAGGTCAAGGCAATGCAGGCTGGAAGAGATGCAGAAGAAGAGTATCTTCGAAAGAAGCTTGCAACGAAACAAGAAGCCGGAAGAGAATTAACCAGCCCATCATTCATTGCCGAGTTGGATAGATATGAAGAAAACAAGGAAAACGAAATATCAGTACAGCCTCAAATAAATCAGAATACCACCATCAACACCGACAACGATATTGCAAGCCCTTTTCCATCCACAAGCTGCATTAAAATTGCCAGCCGAAACACGCACACGGACACGGGCACTGATGACGACTCGGAGATGGACGATTCTGGCACATGCTGTGTGTGTAATAAAACGTCCCCTCCGAACCTGGACAAGAGGCCGTATTTAAAAATTGTTAACTTGGGCCAATGTGATCAATGTGGACACTGGGTTCATTTGCAATTTTGTCATGAAAAAGTAGTTTTGCGGCGAGGAGACGTGTTCATGTGTCGTCACTGTTCATAACTGTTTATTTTTAGATTTTCATCGAAGCGTTCAGTTCCCTCCAGTTAACTTTTTCAAGTTTATTTTTATTTGACATCGTAAATATAGTTCAATTGAATTAATTATTTTATTGTTGTTATCTCGTTTTTTGTGTGTGACGATATATGGATGAATTTTAATGAGTTACAGCAGTCCGGGCCTCACCTCGCACCTGCAAATTGGCAACCAATCAAAATTCACGAAACCAAAGGAAATGGCATGGTGAGTCATACAGTGTAGGTCATGTTTATGTTCTTGTTATTTTTAGCGTTTACACATTCTGCTTATACAAACTGTTTTATTTATTATGAAAACATATGTTTTTCTGTTTCATGATGCAACATTTTATTTGAATTGTTTAATATTTATGCGCATACGATTGTTCAAAATATTAAATGAACGAAACCATAGGAAAAGTGGCTACATACTTTTTACTTAATACCATTCATTATGTCAACAGAAATTCTTAACTAATCCTAATTATTAGTTTGATCATACATTTACTAAACGTAATCTACAAACATAGTTTTAACTAGTGACAGAATTTTACTTGTTTCGTCTGCTACCATTCACGTAACATCCCGTTATTTAAAATCCAATTACTGGTTTTTGAAACCCATCTACCAGCTGGAACGACGCAAATATTATGCCGATTGAAGATGGCATACTTTAAGTAAATATTTACTTTGACAGTGTGTCTGCTTTATGCAAATACAATTTCTAAACTAGCCTTCAGACTTCGACGAAGCTCGGAACACAGCGTTTTAATTATCGATTAAAATTAAATAGTACAATATTGTATATGAATCATGCACCTTTTGGGGTATTGTGAACGTTCGTATAATATCCCGCAAGAGAGATTTAGCATGATAAACGGACCTCTATGGCCATGTTCCTTTAAAGTTGTATTGCTTTAATTACATAGATATAGGATCTGGCATGAGTTGTCATATCATACCATATTTTATTAAACGAATTCAGAAATTTTGTAAGAAAGCGAGCCTTTGGAGAGCTTACTAACGAATTTCCTGGACGAGTTTAATAAAATATGTTATGATATGACAACGAGCGTCAGATCTTTTTTATCACATGCTTTTAAATGAGGAAATTAAATAAATATTTACGCGAACATAATGATAAAGTCCGAATGTTGTTTACATTTGACGTTGCAACGTCATTTCAGCAAAATAACAAAATGCGATTGGTCAATAAACGAAAACTAAGCCAATGAAAACGCTTAAAAAGTATATTACCCATGTGTAGTATAAAAATATATGTAATGGTTATATTACATGGGAAACAGGGTATGACATGTGATAAAATACAAAGACACATTCATAAAATCAAATCTTATTAGGTTAAATAACAATATCATAGTGTATGTTAGATTGCAACCCTACAGTACACGTGTGCATATATTTCCTTAATCAAGAACGCACTTAGCCGGGAGTTATTAACTTATGTCTTAATAACGCGCAATTCTGATGATAACCGGCCGTTTTATATGTCATGGTTTTTATCAGACTGCTATATCGGACCAAAATGATGATAAATATCTAAATGAACATTATTAAAGTCGTAGACTAACTCTTAAAGTCCTTCTATACATTGAATACACGTTAGCATATTATTTTACAAAATTACCAATTTAAATAATTACTTAATATTTCACTTAATCAGGGTTTTAGTTTGTAATTTAAGTCTTTTTTTCCAGATAATAAAGGTCTCGAAATGGTCAAAACCAATATCCCTCAGTTCTTTCTCCGTATATGGTTCTTTAAAATAATTTTCATTTCGCAAACCATTTTAGCACATCTGCATGCCCGCACAAAGAAATTAAAAACATCGACAGACAGAGGTGTACTTCCAACTTTTTGAAAACAGCGAAAACGTACAGTAAAGTAACCTTATTTATTTTGATTGTCATCGGGCAGTTGTGTCAACGCAAAATGCGAAACAAATAGAACACCAGGTACGTGTCTAAACAAATACGTGTTGAGCTCTTCACAACAATCTGAACTACTTGCTAAGGCAGGTGATTAAGGTTTAGGTTTTCAAAACGTGGGGACAGTGGTCTAGTGGTGGGATGCTTGTCTAGGGATCGAGAGGTCCCTGGTTCGAATCCCACTCGGGGCACTGGATTTTTCTGAGCAAACAATTAATACCACGCTTGCTCCTCTCCAGTCAGGTGTATAAATGGGTACCTGTGAGGGAAATAAGTCAATGTGCCGTGGCTGCCTGGTGCGCCATATGTAAACGGACGACTTAAATCCCAGTGATCGGGGGGTTAATGTCGAAGTCGGCTGAATATCGAAGCAGACTATAAACCGCAACTTTTAACTTTAACTTTATATAACGCTTTATAATTTTCAGGTTTTTAAATCGTCAAATGATGCATATAATGGATGTTTTAGAGCTTGGTAAATGTTCAATATTACTGTTTCCTCGCAAATATCATAACTACAACGAAAATTTGCAAATCTGAAACAATTTTTCAATATTGTCAATTTACCAAAACGTGAACAAGTCCCTTTAAACTCACATACGGATTTATTTAGTAATCAAACTTCTACATCGTATAATAAATACACTTTAATGATTTCGTCACTGAACACAAATTTCCATAATAAAAGAATACACTGGAACGGCACATTTATGTAATGTGAACATGTTTTCTGGGAATTTTAGCATTGTTTTGAGATATGGATGACTAGAAATGATGGGAAAAATGTGAGGACTACATTTGACAAACGTTGATAGGTGAAATTAAAATTCCGGGCTCTAACCATGGGTACCCGGCTGATAGCGCTTATGAACCTGTCAATACTAAAATCTGGAAAGCTTATTAAGAGTGTAACACGACCATCTTCTTTTTAGATGATAACAATTATATAGTAATGTTTTAATTCATCGCAGAAGAAGAACTGAAATATATGAAAATGTTCAACCACTTAAAACCTTATTTTTTATAAAACGAATAGAACAGAAGTGGGATAAAATATGCCCTCTACAGGTCCCTGAAGTACCCAGTATTTTGTAAAAAGAAGTACGAAGGTATCATCGAACAAAACAGACCATGGAAGGCATCGGTGCTCCCCAAGTATTAACTGGGAGTCCCCTGATCTTTAGTCGGAATGGAAACGGTTCATAGAGCATGCCAACTTTATCTTCGCCGGTCCCCTCAGCAAAAAATCGGAAGAAGAAAAGTGCAATTACCTTATGATATGGGTAGGAGAGAAAGGTCGAAAGATCTACAGTACATGGAACCTAACCGCTGACGAAAAGAAGAAGCTAGACAGGTACACAGACAAATTTATGAACTTTGTCAAACAAAGGACAAATTTAGTGTACAATCGCTACAAATTTAGTGCAAGGGTCCGAAACAAAAGCGAACCCTTTGATCAATTTGTTACAGACTTACAAATTCTTGTAAGAGACTGTCAATACGACAAACCTGATGAAATGGTGAGAAATCGCAGTGTTTGGGTAAAGAACAATAAGAGAAAAAATCATCAATATTGGATCAGGACTGACATTGGAGAAACATTAGAAATAGAACACACTCATAAAGCGTCGAAAACACAAACAATGTCCATGATGAATGAGGCAGAGAAAGTAAATGCGATAAAGAGTATATCACCGAAACACTACCAGAAGAAGGCAGAAAAAGCAGAAAAGTGTACCAAGTACGGGTATGAACATCCAGCCAATGGTCGATGCCCCGCGTACGGTAAACAGTGGGCAAAATGTTAGGCCTACAATCACTTTGCATCCGAGTGCAAGACAGGAAAATCTAGACAAAAAGCGAAGAAATTTACAAGAAAGAAACGCGCAGTGCATCAAATCGAAAACAAATCCAGCAGTGATGATGACAATTTGTTTGTGGACACAATTACTGAAAATGCCATACACGGACAAACCAATGGGACACAACACGCTAAAATCAACAGCAAAACTATCACATCTGTTGATATTTAGATTTAATGGCATACACTGTGTTAAGGGGCATAATAAACCCCGTGATGCCATTCTGTCTCAAGACAGATCCAAATTCTAGTCTAAACAAGAGATGTGTTTGTCATAAACACAATGTCCCCTATTGCGCCGCTTTGAAATACAATTTCAATATATCATTTGGCAGGTTGAGAAATTATCTCCCTTTTAAAGCTTATTACTTCCCTTGGATTGTATTTTTTGAATTTTGACCTTGAAGGATGACCTTGACCTTTCACCACTCAAAATGTGCAGCTTCATGAGATACACATGCATGCCAAATATCAAGTTGCTATCTTCAATATTGCAATAGTTATGGCCAACGTTAAAGTTTTCGGACGGACGGACAGACAGTTCAACTGCTATATGCCACCCTACCGGGAGCATAAAAACTCGTGTAAGCTGATGCTCATTTAAGCTTTTCAGCAATGCATGTAGTTCAGGTTGTAATAGAAAGGTTCAGAGACATTGATTCTAGTCGTTAGTTCTTATAGTTCATAGTTGATACATAACCATAGTTAATCTTTAAGTTTAGAACTATTAAAAAAGGGCATAATGTGACAATTACAATTTTGACAATTATTCATAAATTCATTGTCCAATATGTTAAGAAATAGTTGCATTTTATAAAAAAGGAAGCCACTGTATAACTAACTATATTGATAGACAAGTGACAAGTTTATTCCCTTCAATTGAATTTATGAAATCAAAGAGAAATAAGGAAATGTGTTCTGAAATGGACAACATATTTGAGTTACCTCTCTTTAGCTTTATTGCATTTGATAAGAATGTAATATGTCAATGAGTGAAACTGATGTTTAAAATTGTTAACTTGGTATTTGAATACAGTAACATTTATGTAGTAACATTAGAAAAGTTAATGATAAATATTGATTGTTAAAGATAAATTTATAGAACTTTCATTGTTATGTTAAGACATTATAATTACATAGACATAGCAGTTATTAACACTTTGCTTAAAGTTGATGTCTTTAGATTATCAATTTATCTTAATGAGAGGGATGTCATGTATTCGTAAATGTTTATTGGTTTGTAACCTTAATCTGTGTTGATCAATACTATCTAATAGACGCTCATTGAATAAAGAACGAGTCACGCCGTCAACATGTTGTCGTTATGTTTAGTCAAACACCACAGTCTTCTACACGAACGTATTTCAATCCCGTCTCTTAATTATCCATCGTATTAATTGAAAGCATCCAATTTGAGAAAAAAAACTCCGCGTACTCCTTAGGATGAGGGCCTTACTATACATATCCACACACCATGTATTAAAAGGATCTTTCTCAAAATATTAATGTGTCCATTAAAATAAATCAACTGACTGTAAAAGGTCAGTTTATTTATTTGACAAATAATTTATTAGAATAAAAGAAACGTTGCCAGTACAGACCTAATACAACTTTTATAAACAAAACTATATTGTAAATGTATAAATGTTCGTGTGATCTGCAAATATTCAATGGACTTCGCAGAGAGTAAAGAATAATTTATATTTTTACTCTTCACATATGAGCGACAAATTGATTAATAATGTTCATTATCCTATAACTCTTAAATAAACAAACGTGTCTCAGACACCTACGTGTTTTATTGTATCGACCGCAAGCATTAACAAAAAAGAAACGTGTTGAGCTCGGTAGAAGATCAAACGCAGATAAAACTATGCATATCATTGATAAACGTATATGTTGTTTGATGAAACACATTACTTATACATGACAAAATCGAATACTTACGATGTCAACGAAGCATATCACACATGCGTCGACTGTTGCAATCAAGTACTATGCATAGGCGTTCCAAGGGGGGAGGGGGACGGACGCGTCGTACGCCCCCCCCCCCCTAAACTCGCCAAAGTAAATTCAATTCATTTGATGTTTCACACTTAACTAGATCTAAATCACCTATTTTAACTCATTTTTCTTCCTTTTCGTACACAACATTTCCCACTAATCACAGACAATCTCTTAATGTTTTAACTTTAGACTCTCTGTCGCCCGGTTTTTCAAGTCGAACTTTGCGAGTCTGATGTATCCTTCTTTTTGCACATTGTGGATATACTCTGTGCAATTGAGTGATAGATCTATAACGAATCAGTTAAATAAAATCTCGTCTTCGTCTTGGTTATTATCATGCTGTTGGTACAAAAATTGTGTTCATGCTCTCCCCCTCCCCGCTGTATTCGCCACTAGCCTGATAACCGTCAGTGTGTTCTTCTTTATAGCATTTCTTCCGGCTATATCCATCCGTATTACGTATAAACTATGCACTTTTTTGGCATTATAAGAAGGTACTTTGATGAAAGTACATAAGGCGTGACATGCTCGANCCCCCCCCCCCCCCCCACACACCCCCTGGACCCCCTAGCAGGGCTTTGCCCTGCACCCACCAGCAAATCTTTCAATATCCCGCCACCCCCATCCCAGAACTTTTGAAGCAGCCCTGGTATGCGTTTTGACCTTAAGAGATAACGAGTTTTGCGCCTTAACCGAGTTTAATCAGCCTTCTTATCAGCGGAAGTAAACAAATATGTGTTTACACTCTCTTACACTGCGGTTCATTGCATGTATGTTGAGTCACGAACGACAACTCTGCTAGAATAATGATGTGTTTATAGTCCCATAAAAATTAAGAAGTCAATATGGCTAGATATGATTTATGCATGGGACTCTTAATACGATGTGTGTGTGTGTGTGTGTGCGCGTGCGTGCGTGCGTGCGTGCGAGCGAGCGAGCGAGCGCGCGCGTGCGTGTTAATACTCCCACTTTCAGCAGAGGGGGCATATTGATTTGCCGTCCGTACGTCTGTCCTGCCTTTTATCACTTGGATTATTGTGTTGCGCTTACTAAAAAAAGGTATTGCTGTTAGAGAGAAACAACTTAATACAAACATATAAACAGCAATGTTAACTTTCGCACATTTGTATTTTGGTATATATTATCGACAAGTGAAGTTTCGAGATAACAGTAGAATGTTTCGGCATCCATGTCCTACGATTACATGTCATGATAAAAGTATATTTAGAAATAAATTAATATATTCACAAAAAGTAATAACGGTGTATATAAAAAATAATGATTTTCAGCTCGACTATAATATATGAAATATATATAGTGGAGCTATCCTAATCACCCTGTCGTCAGCGTGAGCGTTGGAATGTTAAGAGTTTGCGTACCACCTCAAATATTTTCTATGTCCCTTGACATATTGCTTCTATATTTTGCATACTTCTTAACCAACATGACCCCAATCTATGAACAAGAGCAGACAACTGTTACAAGCATTTTGTAAGAATTATGGCCCCTTTTCCACTTAGAATATGCATATTATTGATAAATCTATGTTAAAGTGTGCGTACCTCCTCAAATATTTTCTATGTCCCTTGACATATTGCTTTCATATTTTGCATACTTCTTAACCAACATGACCCGAATATATAAATAAGAGCAGACAACTGTAACAAGCATTTTGTAAGAATTATGTTCCCTTTTTATACTTAGAAAATTTGGTTATGTTTTGTGTTTAGGTCCACTTTATTCCTAAAGTATCAAAGCTATTGCTTTCATACTTGGAACACTTACTAACTATAATAAGGGGACTGTGTAGGCAAAGTTGTGTAACTCTGACTGGCATTTTGACACAATTATGGCCCCTTTAATATTTAGAAAATTGAAAATTTGGTTAGGTTTTGTGTTTTGTTCCACTTTACTCCTACACTATCATAGCTTTTGCTTTCGGAATTGGAACACTCGCCAACTTTCATAAGGGGACTAAACAGGAAAAGTTGCATAACTCTGGTTGGCATTTTGACGGAATTATGGCCCTTTTTTTACCTAGTAACTATGAATATTTTGTTAAATTTTGTGTTTAGATCAACTTTACTTCTAAAGTAATAAGTCTATTGCTTTCAAACTTCAAATACTTTCTTATTATCATGAGGGTACTGTACATGTCAAGTTGAATTCGACCTTGACCTTTGAATTACCTTGACTCTCAAGGTCAAATTATTAAATTTTGCTAAAATTGCCTCAACTTTATTTATGATCAGATTTTCTTTTTATGTCTTAACAAATGTTCAATAGATTGTGGAAAATATACCTCTATACATGTACAATTTCTTTAAAACATAAGCGATCAATATGTTTCATTTATGGTCCTCTTCCAGTTAGAATATGACTAAATTACCTTGACCGTATTGAATATGAACAATTTCCCCATGATGGCTTACGTTATACTGAAAAGCACTTTGAATAGTCGAGCGCGCTGTCTTCTGACAGCTCTTGTTAATATACCGAATAATAATAACTATTACAAGACAAACTTTACCAATAATTTACCCGGTATACTTTTTATCCTATAAAGGAATAGTGTTAAAACAAAGTCTAAATTACCTGATTATGTCTGTATATAGTTATGACTAGTTGATTAGTCAAGTCGTGTGAACAACATATAATGAGCACATTTTTAAATATCACAAATGTCGAAAAAATCAATGGAAACACTTATTCTTCTTCTTCGCCATATCTCAGTGCTATGGCACGCCACGTGGGCTCTCACATGATTCGACCATTAACGGCATCGGTCTCTGTCTTGGGCCGCCAATGTTAGGATATGCGGACCCTCGTCGTATCTTGAGAATGCTGCCGACATCCATGTTGTTCTTGGGCGTCCCCTCTTAGTTGTCCCGCCACACTCGGTCAAATGTTTTCTTGAAATCAATGAAGATCAAGTAAAGCTCCCTGTCCAGTAGTGAGAGGTACTTTTTCGCTATAAGTCTGAGTGAAAAGACCTGTTCAATCGTGCCTCCGGCTTGTTCTTCCGCCATTTGTGTTTCGATCATCCGGATATTTAGTAATGTGTTCTTGAACTATTGTAAAAGGACACTTGTACTCAACCCATGGGAAAGACGTCGGACCTCGGACAAATCCGGCAAAATTTGACGATGTCCGATAATATTTCCGAAATTGTCGGACCTCGTATCCGACAAAAACAAAACAACAATATGTAAAACTTTTATACACATGAACCCGAAACTAGGAGTATGTGAAAACAACTACGGACTAGTTTATGTTTATTTGACTTCGAGAGATTATTGAACTTAAAAAAAAAATACCAACCAGTCGAACTGGCTGTCTTTGCTGGTGACGTAACAAACTTCAAGCGCGATTCTTTGAACCAGTCAAATATTGCACCTTGTTTCGTGACGTAGGCGACACGTCATTATAATAAAAATAAACTCTACAAAAGGTATTTTCTATTCTTTGGTTAAAGAAAAGCGAGGTCCGATAAAATATGGTGAGGTCCGATAAATTTTAAAAGTTATCGGACCTCGTGTCCGACAAGATGTTTTTGTCTTTCGCATAGGTTGCAACTTGTACTGTTGGTATCATCAAAATTTGGTAATTATGTACGTAACCTTATTTTACAGCAGTGTCTACCAGCTAATTAATAACCATCATAGCAGTTGTTAGTTTAGCGATCATAATAGCAACCAATGCGTCTATTTGCACCTTATGGAAAATGAAAACTCGTTAAGTACGTGCTATGGTTAAATGTCAATGCGCGAATCATAGTTTTATTAACACATGTACACGCAACATTCTTAAAATTTACTCAGTTTTATCAAAGTTATTAGTTTTTATGTGTTGTATTGTATTGCCTGCACGCAAACGTTTGTAATGTCCTGTTCCGTACAATTCGAGCTGATGTTGACAAAAAAATTCTCTTCTGATAATGATTTTAAAATGTTAACATTGTGTTATTAATTTGCAGTCAAATATAACATTATTTAATCGATACTATTATAGCAGAACAGCAAGCAGCGACGATAATGATGAGCGATATTGAGATAACACACATGTCCATTATAATGAAATAGTTGATGTTCAAACTGAGCTCATTGCTGACGCTTCTGAGTTAACTGAACACAACGGACAACAACCGAGTTGACACAACTGCAGTAATGGACCGCTATGAAAATATCTCACAAATCCAGTACGAAAATATTACCCTAGCGACACCAAATGAGCTCCGCAATTTTATCACCGGCACGTTCCGTGTTCGAACGCTTTTGAAAGTTTGAATAGCTGATCCACGTGTTGTAACAAAATACATCAGAATCATTAAATATTGTTTAAAGCGGGACTGTACGATTTTGTCAAATATTTATGAATTTTTATAAAATGTATTAAAAATTAGTATACATATATTTCAATATAAATTAAAATAAAAGTTAAGAAGAACATGTGTCGAAAAATGCGAAATAAGCCAGATATTTAAATCTAAAATTGAAATTGGCTTCCAGCCGAATTCGCCAGCATATATATAATACATGTACAATGTGAATATAAATTTAGTTTTAGTGCAGATTCGTTCATACGACACAAAGACACAATTTTGTTTCCTTACAAATACGAGTAAAAGTGTCGGCATCGGCTTTAACCAGCGCTTACTTGTCTTTGCTGCATTTTATGAAATTCGTCTTCAAAGTATATTTTTTTTTGCCTATTTTGAGTCATCGTAACATAATTTTATCAATATATTAAAATTTAACACATGTAAAAATCGTACAGTCCCGCTTTAATCGTTTCGCGTGTGTAACGTTGTATAATTTTATCAAGTTTAAATGATGATGATCCATAATTAAAACGGTCTTCAGTAGGAGTCCACGTCGTTAGTATTTTGCTCCACGATGTATAGTTTTTATGTTTTGCATTATGTGACATGAAACTTATTTCAAACGTATTCATTTATGATAACAATTGTAACTAGACAAGCCATAACATGTATATACAGTTCACAGTTCAAACAGGATTAGAAAACAAGCTTCAGCAATGCTTTGTAATAATTCTTCTCCAGACCAGAAGTTAGAAAACTGTCATTTCGACAATCTGTTAACACGTCCAATAAGGCATACAACAAAAGAAATTATGTTGCTTTCGTTGAATGATCGCATATGTTTTTTCATTCGTGGTCATAAAAAAAACTTTCTTGGTAGAGCGATGGACTACTACGGTACACCGAGGTTTGTAGGTTTCGATTGCCTACGCAGCCACTTAACTTGTGTCATGATATTATTTCAATGGCCATATTCTGTCTACCGCTCATTCAAGTAGTGCTGTTGTCATTTACCAGCATAAGTAAGGGAACTTACAACTGGTAAACCAGCTTAACTAGGAAAAGTGTGAGTAGTTTACTGGCCGCAGTGGTTTGACTTAAATACGCAACCTAAATAAACAAACAAACACAAATCATAGACAAATATACTATACTCGTGAAAATATTTTTGTTATATAAATACTCGTGTATTAAAGCATATCATTCAATAAATGCATCACATTTTTCGATATTTTTTCAGAACATGTCCCTGATTCCGATGACCGCAAGCATGCACCTTGCCAAAGGTCAGTTTTGATTTATAATGGAAGCATACGTTCTATGAAACATGTGGCGCAATGCTCGTTTTCGATGTGTCGCGTATCTTAAGCCATGTTTTGGTACCAATAGGATTTCAGAATTTCCAAACATCAGAATGCATTTAAATGGTTTATTATTTACAAAAACACTACATAGTGTTCACAATGCACTGTACACGTTTTAGTTGTATACTCGTAAATTTAACTCTATCCCATGGCATCGCGTAAAAATACTTAAATAACGGCAATGTATCGACATGCGTACAAATACATACACATATAACTGTTTTATAACAAGATAATTGTTAAGTTTTTTTTTAATTGTATGTTTTGGCATTTGTTACAGGACAATGCCAGAAAGCTGTTATTACGAAAATCTAGATCAAAACGTTCGGGGTGAACAATCAGAGTATACAACATTGGTTTGAAGCCATAATAAAAACAATCACCTGATGCAATGATGATTTTCGGTCGGTGTTATTTTTCAATACTAAAGCATATATTGATTTAAGAAAGTCTCTACTTTGGAACGTGGACTGATATACGTCTTTATCACGTGTTTTTTTCTTCAAAAACTTAATTCTTGTTACGACTGCTGGCGAGTGCAATACCAACACAGAAGCTTTTCAATATGTGCATGATATTGTATGCTATGAATGTATGTTTCTGATTATTTTTCCTTAAACACTAACTGTTATATATTACTTATTGTGTTTGTATGTTGTGAACATGCCCTTCATAAATATGAAAAGAAGATGGTGATACGAATTTATTCCATTAAAGGGGTGTATGAGTGAACAATAGAAGTGAATGGAAATCTGATTGAGTGAAATTATAAGGTGTAATATGCTTTAATCTGGCTTGGTGGCAAGTTTTGACGGACCTTCATATAATTGTAAATCACGAGCAAGTTTTGACGGAATTTTATAGAATTGTGAATCTCGAAAAGTAGAACATCGGGGTCTCTGAGCATTTGTGTATTATTCGATTTGGAGATAAGACAGAAGTGTTAAACACAAGAACATAACACTATTGTTCTAACCATAAAGTGCTGCGCAGTTCTTTGGTGTGTTTCAATCTATAGTCGTTGTGGTTTCGTTTAACAATCCCGGCCTTTGCTCTCTCACGCTGAGTCACCTTCCTAACACAAACGTTTGTTACAGATTTTCTTCCTTTGTATTAAGTGTCCATTTCCGGTGCCTATCTTTTTTTTTATAATTGACAATACAACTTAAAACATGAACTCAAAGTTATTGAATAGTAAAGTCAAGGTCAAAGTCATGGTGGGTTACATCAGTGGATGAGGAACGTTATGGGTGGATAGGAAACGTTCAAAAGCAACAACCATTCAACGGCACCTGTTACGGATAGGAAGACATAAGGACGGACAGACAGGAATCTCACAATATTCCTTCTGCATGAAGATGCCCGAAGCAAACAAAAATTTCCATGTAAAAAAACAGTGAAAATAAAATTATAAATGAAAAAGAACAAAGGTAAATTCAGACATTCATGAAAGAAGTGTGTATGTAAGTATTGTAATCATGTTTGTACTTTAGTTATTGAGGATGCTAAACCACACCAATAATATTTTGCAAAGAACCTGATACAATGATGAAAAGAATATGTGATACAACTTATTAAGCACATGTATGATTGAGGACACAAGTCACTCTTCAAAAGTGGAGATTTCCTCGAGGTATTTCTTGCGTAGACTGGCAACATACTGCTTGAGACTGTCCTCATCGAGCTGTGAACTCCTCGCAGCCTGAACCAGTCTTGTAGCGAGCTTGAACAGCGCCCTCTGTCTGCACAACTCCTTGTCATTACGCTGACTGTTCTAGAGGGTCAGCAACAGAGATATACATGGGGATTTAAGCTCAGTAGAGAACCGTCCTCAAAAGTGTATTTTATGCTCATTACACTCAACAGTATTTGCACCATAGTTTTTTCTTCATTTTATGCGCATCTAATTCACTTAATAATGCAGAAAAAAATAAACTTGTAACAAATACAAGAGTACCAGTGCCACCTAGGAACCTGGTTGAAGTTCTTATGTGCACCATTCCATTGTCAGGCTGATCACTTATGCAAAGTCATTTGAAAATCCAAACATGCTGGACAAAGTTATGCCGCAGCAAAGGGCCATGTATACATTTCCTAAATTTGACCTTGACCTTAGCCCTAGGGACCTGGTGGTTGTATGTAACAATCTGTGTCGTTATGCTGATCACCTGTGCTGTGACATGTAATATGATAATCCAACCATGCAAGACAAACTTATACCCAGGACAAAGTGTACAAATTGTCGTCTCATCATACTGATCATTAATTAATGGCAAGTAATTCTAAATTTCTTTATGATGGAAAAGTTATGGTCCAAAAATATTTCCTGCCATCCCTCGAGTGTTCTTATCATATGGCTGTTATTTTACAAACAGTTTCATAAGAAGTGTATTTTTTCTGCATTTTCCCTTCATTAATACACTCGAGTGCATAAAAAAATGCTTTATTTTTATTTTATTATAAGTGTATTTTTATGTGTATTTTAGTATATTTTCAAATGAAATACCTTAATACATTTGTGTACAAAACGCAGAAAAGTGCCTTAATGCAAATAATGCTTGTTTAATGTGCAATAAATGCACTATTTTAAAGAGGGAAGACTAGAAAATATCTTTGAAATCAAATTGGTATTCAAGTTATTACTTACTTACAATATAACCTACATTTTGATTGGTCTGGCAAATATTGCTGGAACATGTGTATGGTAGGTTTCCAAATATGGTAACGTTTAAACCAGTTTCTAAGAAGGAAGAGTTCAAAACAACCAATAAAGGCTAGAAATTTTGTGCATTATGACAAGCTGTTAATGATTTTGCGTTTCACTTGATGGCTGCCATCCAGTCATTTCATTGGATCAAAATATAGATCTAGGTTACCGGTATATTCTAACAGCATTTTGACTCCCTATGTACAACAGTTAGTGATAATGAAAATATTCATTGTCTCCCATTTCAGTGTTGACATCACATATAATAATTATTTTGTAATCAATATTATCTTTTTATACTGAGAATTGAAACACACTGAAATTAGTTAATTTATGATAAATAACTTGTTTACACGGAAATTGAAAAAAAAATCATGACTGTATAACAGAGGCACATAATGACCCATTTGACTACTAGAGAGATGAAAACAACTACTGTTGCAATAAGCTTTAAGGTCAAGCTCAGATGAAATAAAAAAAGTTGTGAATTAACTTAATTAAAGTTATAAGTGGTTAATAAATTACTTCATACATGTACACCAAACATATTGTACATTACATTTACATTTTTGACACATGAACAGGACTGTTACCTTCTTTTCCTCTGCCAGTTTTGTAGCCAACTGTTTAGCTTCTGCTATCACAGACAGTGGTAAAGTTGACATCTCTGCCAACTGAATTCCTAAAAATACTTGTGATATTAGTACTGTAATATGTCTGGTTACAAAAATATACAAGGATACATTTGGAAATATAGCTGTTTCTCTTAGGTTAATATTGCATAGATGCATAGATAATTGCAAAGAATGTGTATGTTTCCATACATAACAAAAACATTGTCCTTTATCTACATATGACCAGTTTGGATCAATAAAATGCAATAGGAGGAATAAAGGGTATATGGACAAGTCACTATTTTTTATATGGACCTCATGCGCTTATTACTGATAAATTACTGACAAATGACTTCAGCACCGGGTCACACAGGGCTATATTACATTGTGCAGTATCATTTTTATTGCATTTAGAAGTTGACAATCCAACTGTTCAAAACGTGTTGTTGTTTTTTTTTAATTCACATTTTGTAAAACAACAAGACTTCAACACTTGAAGATAATTGAATTGTGGCATGCAGAGTATTTTCTATATGTTATAACATTCAATTTAACATTCCTGAAAAAAAATATGCAAACTTCGTCCTGAAAATACTTGCCAACCAGTATGATCACAAAGTAATATTACTTTTTGGTGAACATTTCCACTGTATACTAAGGAAATTTCTTAAAATCAGATTTGTCAAGCTTCTGATATCTCAAAGATATGTGCCGCCTCACAATGACTTTGACTTTATGAAGTTAAGCTGTAATGAAAGACTGTGCTTCTATGTATTGTTAAAACTTAAATAGTTTTCAAACTTAGATGCATTATTTTACAAAAGCACTAGATGTCACACATGATAATGTGGATATCATTATCATGAAAAAAAGAACAGATTTACAGGATTATCACAGTCTCCACTTGAATGTAAATTAAATCTAGCTCAATTTATTCATAAATAATTTGTTTACAATGTCAAGAATGGAATGCATAGGCACACTGTAGTGTTAATATATAATATATAAAGCAATTGCGTAGTGGATATGGTGTCCGCCAAGAGACCAGGAGGTCATGGTTTGATCCCCACTGTGGAAGCATTCTTTAGATCTCCCCCTTAAACACCACATACTTTTTCTACCCAGGAAACGGACTAGGGAGCATTCTAATGAGCCATAGGCTTTCTTTTAGCAATCGAGCTAAAATAAATAATTTTAAACTAATATAGACATACAGAAAACAAAAATAAGAGGTAAAATATACATTATTATAACATGACCTACGCTCCAGGAGTGGAATAACGTAATGCTCAATTTTGTTTATAACACGGGTGTTATTACACTAGTTATATAACTGTGAATTGACATCATTTTTGTTTTACAAAATGATGTCATTATTCCAGTGAATACAGCGAATTTCTTCAGTTACTCTTTCACAATGTAAATTAACGGTGAAAAGAGCATAAAATTAAAAGAAAATTTGTTGGTCATGTTATAAATAGAATCTTAGATTCGTGGTCATTTTGTATTGAATTTATTAAACTCCTCATCTAAATAAAGATAAAAACTCAGCAAGCCTTGTTTTTATCTTTATTTAGATGACTTGTTTAATGAATTCAATACAAAACTACCACCTATGCAAGATCCTATATATTGACAACTAAATTAGTGCTTCTGTTCACTATTTACAGCCTTACCATAATGTTTCTCTTGGGTTTTGCCTTTTGCAAGTGTATGCGTATAAATGACCTTTTCACAGTTTGCTTCAGTACTGAAAGTTCTTTGCATCTCAAAAAAGTAGCTGTCAAAATAGAAAGCAAATTAATAGAGTAAAATGTTATTTTGAAAACTTTGCAAGAAATATGAGACCATAGCAAATGCATGTAAATTAAATTGTGGTAAGAACTGGTCAAAACAACCTCTTTCAACATGCATGTACAAAGTTCAAATAAGAACCTTTATCAAATTATACAATGTAGTAAAAATGATTATTGAATGATCTTTTCTTAATCCAACTTTATCCAGGAGTATTCAAGGGTCAAAAACAATGTTTCCTGTTTGAAAAAAGATTCGCTCCTGCAACTGTTCAATCATGTACATAAATTATGTTTTTGTTTAAGATACCTACTTTTCCACATTTGGATACAAGCTATCCAAGGCTGTAAGCTCAGGAAAATGGGTAACAAAGAAAGTGAACGCCTGAAAATAGGTGGAAGAATATCAATTATATCATAATATTGACATCATTGACAAACTTACATCAACCCAAGATCTCCAAATTTTAAAGCAAACGCTCTACCATGTTTCTTTAAAGCTAGCTCATGTAGCAAGACAGTATATGTGTCTTTTATATATACATCATCCCCATACATACACTCATTCAAACTCTGGTGGTTTGCTAACATCGGTTTTAATGTTATAATTCCAAACTACAATGGAAATCAAACTCCCAGTTCAAAGCAAATGCTCTACCCTGTAGCTAAAAAACGCTAACCCATAAAGAATTACAGTTCATGGATTAAGGTCCTTTGTACATCACTTAATGACACAAACTTAACATATCTTGTAGAGACTACATTGTTAAAAAGTATTTTGAATTGACTCAATACCAAACCAAGATGGTACTTGTTCAATGTGGCCTACCTTGGTGTTAAGCAGGTGTTCACATATCGAGAAGCAGAGACCAACCCCTTCCTCCACACTGGTTCCTGTAAGCAAACAGTTGAGTCTCGCTCTGTGAAAATGGGTTATAATGCATGTGCATAAAGTGTCGTCCCAGATTAGTCTGTGCAGTCCGCTTTTATGATATTTTTTGTTTAAAGACAGTGTCTTCTTAGCAAAATTCCAGTTTAAGCGGTAAGGGTTGTCCCTGATAAGCCTGTGCAGATTGCACAGGCTAATCTGGGACATCACTCAACACACATACATTAAACCCCCTGTTCAAAGCGCCAGGCTCTTTAGTATTTTAAGGGCAAAAACAGCAATTGTCACACAGTGTTTATCATACAATCTCAGAGAGAAGTTGGGTAAGGAATATGTTTTCCTTTTAATATATTTTTAAGACACATTTAAGAAGAAAAACATGGACCATTAATAAAATTTGACAAACACGGATTTCACAATGAACAACAATTGCCAAACATAAGAGTCAGTAAGACAGGCTTTTTATGCTTTGACAGTTATTATACAAAGCAGTCCCTTTAATAAACCATCTTAACTATATTAAATCAAAATTTCATGTTATTGCAAGAAGTCTTTTGGATGATGTGTTTGTTACATGAGACACGCCATGCAAAAATGGGTCTTTTGCCATATTCTGCCAGCATCTCTACAGACCTGCCTGTGCATTTATGCAGTCTGGTTAGGAGCTACTCTGTCCCATAATGACACCACAAAACCTTGTGTGACTTAATAACGTACAGAGTAAGTCCTGACCAGACTGTGCAGGCCTGGCTGCAAGTACGTTGGCTGCACATAGGATAGGACCCATTTTTGCATGACGCTGCTCAAATGTACCTCTTCCAAGCTCATCAATGATAATGAGAGATCGAGATGAAGCCGTGTGTATGATATAGTTCATTTCCTTCATCTAAAAACAGAAAAAATGTATTGACTGCAAATAAGGTGCTTAAGATTATAACAAATGAATGATTTTTGAACAGGAAGGTTTTGATACAAACATATTATTTTTTATAATATGTGAATTAAAATGTGCCTAAGAATCACTTAGATACGAATTGTAATGAGAATATTATAATATATGTCAGAAACTTAAGAAAAATCAAGACATGGTGAAAAGATATATCTTCCACAATTTTGACAACATAAACCCACTCATTTGAAATACTGGACGTACTTTGCTTTCAATATAAAATATGCAATCAATACGACAAGAAACATAAGTGCCATTGAATAGAATAAAATGTATTACTACCTCTAGGGTAAAAGTTGAAGAGTTTGTTTCAATGTCATCGTCACTGCCAATCCTTGAGAAGATCTGGTTAACAACACGGAAAGACGCGTACTCAGCAGGGACAAATGAGCCAATCTGTGCCATGATCTGAAGCAACGCAATCTGACGAAGATACGTGGACTTTCCACTCTGAAACAAATTACGATGTATAGTACATTGTGTGTTATTTACTGAAGAAGTGAGATCACCTCAACTTGCTGCATAAGATTGGTGCACAAAACGTTGTTAGATATGCAGTTACTTAAGTATACAGAAATTGTAAAAAAAGTGCGTGTAAACTTTGACAGTTACCACTTTTTAGCCTAGTCCAGTGGTACCTTGACAATCAGTTTTAATCTTAATAATAGTAATAACATTAGTAAATACGGTGAACATGTCCATAAGAATAAAACTGTGTTATTCAGTGGGCTGTGATACTTCTATTTCAGTTAATTTGATAACTGCTTTCATTCAGCTGAAAAATGAATTCTACAGACACAATCTTTTTTTGATTCTCCAGTGCAACTGTTTCAAGTATAGTACATGACATTACCATGTTGGGCCCTGTTATTATCGTGAAGTTGCTCTCCTTAGATGCATACTGAAACACAAGAATGTTCATCTATAAAATTTAACGCAATATGTGAAATATGATTGACATTGTAAGGATTTGTGAAATCCCTATGACACACCATTTTGCAATTAATATATTTTGTGAAAAAACACTAAAAATAGATGTGTCTAAGACAATGATGTCCCCATGACAAATTGAGGTTACAGACTAAAAGCATGTCACCACACTAAATTTCATAACATATAGGAAGATTTTTTTATAATTAGCATGTTAAAAATTGATTAACATGATTATTATGGCAATATATGACCTGTGACCTGTAAGTGCTACCATGACCTTTGAGCTTGGGACATAGGTATTAGAGTTATCATGCCATCTCAACACTGTGATCATTCAAGCAAGTAAATATAACAACAAATATGTCCATCATACAGGATGCACCTGCTGAATACCACTGGACACTGGAGTGTAGAGTGGACAGTCATTGTGTTAATTTATTTAAAAAATAATTACAAAAATAAACAAAGTGCAAAAACTCTCAAATTACAGGAGTAAGAGTTATGGTTCTAGTGCACTCCACATCCCATCAGTAAGATCTACCTAGGTACCTATAAAGTTTCAGGTTTATACCTCTTTTATTTTTCAAGATATGTTCTGGTCAAAATTAAAATACAACTAGAACTCCGCGAGTTGAATGTGTCACCTAAAAGTAGATGGGTTAACCAAGAAATTGGCTCATTTCAATGAGTATAAGTCCAAAGTAAGGTCAAGGTCAAAATGAGGTTGGGTGATGCCGGTGTGTGCAGGGTGATAAGAGACTCTCAACATCCATGCAAGTATCAAAGCTCTGTAGCAAGAGGTATTGATGTCAGACAAAACGGTCAAAATGGGTTAACCAAAATTTTCGGACGGACAAACGGACAGGACAAACGCTATATGCCTCCTGCATCGTAGATGCCGGGGGCATAAACAAAATCTATCCAAAAAAAAAATGTTTAAAGTAAAGCTCAAGACATAGTAGTTATGAATCTTTTTTGGGTCGCGGTCGCAGATTTCAAAATCTAAATGCTGACCCTAAGTTCAAGGTCAAGGTCAAATGCAGGAGGCATAAACAAAATCTATCAAAAAAAATNGACGAACAAGAGATGCCTTTTATAATTAAGACTGGCTTATATTATGAATATTGTTTAATACCTCCACTTACATCAATATGATGTTACTTTATTTTAGAAATGAAATGTAAACATTTGTACTCACAATGTTGTTAGGTACTGGGGGTTCCGCAGATATTTTCTCAAGTATTGGATGCCGACCCTGGTTGATAGCCAGGGTATCAGTGATCTCTGGTCGTACTGGAGGAAGACAAGGATTTGTGTTACACTACCCACATAAAAGGTCACACTATGAATTATATATGCCACCCCAAACATTTGTTTGCCCCAAAACATGTATCAGAATAATTTTAGAAGAAATATCTTTGTTCTGATTTAATGTGTTAAATTGAAGTATTAACATGATTGTATTTGACTGTTATTTTAAAACGTCAAACATGTTGTATTACGTTCATTCTTTCAGAGACATTTAACTTGTCTTTTCAAGAAATGTCAGTCTTTTGCAAATCTTATCTTTAAGAGAAGAGATTTCTTTCAGTTATCGCTTTTATAACAGATATGTTAAATCCTTGAGTTAAATACATTTTTGAAAGTTGAGAAAACAAAAAATAATATTATTAGCATAATGGGCTACAAAAAATACTTGCCATAATCAGACAGTGTGCATGCATGAGCAAATGCTAACAGCATGTCCAGCATGGCCACAGTGTCAGTGAGCTTGTAGAGACAGCCAATGTCATCACGAATACCGTTCAACAACTCTGTTATCACACTGCCAGAAAATGAGGGACCAAGATAATAAGTCGTTAAAACAAAATAAAATACAACAATGGAAGGAAAACTTTCTTTGAACAAAACCAAATGCAAATAGAGAAAACAAATCAACCGTACAAATATGATCATGGAATTCACTAGTACAAGGTCAATGTAGTCAATCTATAATTGCAGAACATTTTTCATCCTGATGTTGGTATATTTAATCACTCTAGTCTCATGCCCTCGTGGTTTTTATGCTAATACATCTAAAATCCAATTCTTGTTTATTTACAGCTAAACAGCTGAGGATAAAAAATATTTCTTAAATTAATTTTGTGAAAAATTAGATTTTTTTTTTTCAACAAAACAATTCTTATATGTACAGCTAATTGTTACGAACATTATTAAGGCCACCATTGTTTTGAGCCTAAGTATTAATGAAAATAAAACAGATTAGAAAATACTTACATGCTGGTCATTATGTATATCTCATACAGTGACTCTTTAACTCTATCTGAAAGATCATTATAAATCATTATTTATGGACTTAATGGTAATATTGGTCGAGATTCTTGTTCAATTGAAAGCCTTAAACAGCCTGAACCTTGCAAATACAAAAAAAAACATTGCCAACAGCTAAGCCAATATGAGCTTTGACCAATCAAATTTCATCATTAGCTAGGCCAATACAAGATTACAGTTAAGGATGACATTTTGAAAAAGCTTACTAGCTTTAGACTTCGTAGTATTACTTTAAGTTAAAAAAACACACACAAAAAACACATTGTTTTCATGAAATAGTAAATTGAAATCCTGACAAAAACAACCCATGATACACATAATGACAGTTTTATATCCCTTGAAATATCCTTCAATATAGAATCTGTTAATGTTTTTGATGAAATGACTTTGTTGAAGAGCTTTGAGAAAATTTCACTTTACTTACCATTCAACTTAATCTGAAAAAAAATAAAACAAAAGGATGTTTGTGTGATTTGTTTGCTATTTTTTAACAATATTTCAGCTACAATACAACACTCAGTTAACATGCTCACACTTTTCTAGGACAAGTCTACCCTATAGATGTATAAGTGATTAACCAGTTCTTAGTTAACAAAGATATCAGTAAAACTGATGGATGCTCCCCAATGATGCTTTGTCGATATATGGGTAAATTGTGTGAAAAAAAAACATTAAAAAATGTGACCTTGAGAAAATCTATTATTAGCCTCACTGACCTTGACCTTGATCCCAGTGACCTGAAACCTCATCAAAAGGTAGCGGTCCATGCAAGGTACCTACATGCCAAATATGGAAGAGATCGGTAAGATATTGAAGGCGCTATGAGAAACTGTAACAAAAGTGTGACGGAAAGAAGGAAGTAAGGAAGTACAAACTGGCAACTTCATGCTCCCCATATATATATATATATATATATATATATATGGGGAGCATAATAAACCTTTTACAAAATCCCTTATCAAACGTTTTTTCAAACAAAATATTTCCAAAAAGACTCAATAGAAAAATGCTATCAATGACTGATAACCTGAAAAAAAGGCATTTTTAGAGAGCGGTACATATGGTTCAGTAAATTTTATTCAGTAACTTCATTAGTCATAAAAACTATTTTTATAACAGAAATACATTGTGTGCACATACACCTGACAAAGTTTCTGAAAGTCTTATAAGGACATCCCCATAGTCCTACCAGATCTGAGGTTGTGAAGCTGAAGGTATTCTTGAACTTGGTGACCTTGATGAAGATGCCGGGCAAGTTGTAAGTGGTGTAGCTGTCAGAGGGCCCACAATGCATCTGGGCATGGAACCCCCGGGAGGCACTGTAGAACACCTTCAAAGGCAGGCTGTATGTCGCAGCCATCTGCTGAACAAGGTCTGCGCTTCCACATGCAAGGCGATTTGTTTGTTTGTTTGGATGTTTTGCTGGTTGTTTTCATTGCATATTATCTCTTTTTTACACAATTTTTATTTCTAGATGTTGCTAAAATCGGAGCTTGCTATAAATCCCACATCCCAAGTGGACTAGAATTTATCAATATTATTTACAACAATCATCAACTTATAGCAATTATTGATTTAACAATGCAAACATGTTTATGTTTAAAATCATTATGTCAACATATGCCTGAAAATTTAATTATTTGTGTTGCTTTTCATGTTTGATAACAGTAAATTGTGAGCTCTGAGACAAACACCTACAGTGCCCTCAGCACTTTGATTAAACAGCAAGGGATAAAAGGGCTGTTGAAATTATTTCATGACCAGTCATTACTTAAGTTAATGGGATAGAAATATATTAACAGTTAATATGTGTTGAATGCAATACATAACCTGTTATGTCATCAACAATTTCAGTGTATGTCTTCCGGGCCATGTCCAACAGTCCTGAAGAAGGAAATGGCATGAAGTCATTTCACAAAGGGCAGTCACATGCTATATATTATGTATGTCAGCGATAAGGTAAGATACCTTTGTTTAGTAATAATCAACAAGACAGTTTATTACATAATAAAAGATAAAAAAAACTTTAAGTTAAACATTTAAATAAAAAACAACACTTTATTCTAAAAATGATGGCAAGCTACAATCAAGTTTCTTTGATTTAATGAACAAACCATTATCAGAAAATCAAACAAATAATTAACATTTGAAAACTGAATTTTATTTCTAAAGCATGCTAAACCAATATTTAATTTTTAATTATTGAAATCTTTTTGGTGAAACATGAATTGACACTTAAATTGAGCAGTTTAACTTAAGCAGTCTTGGACGAAGACTTCACTGTTGTTGTTTTTATATGTTAAGCCGTACTTCGAAATGAATATTTTATTGGAAACGTAACATTCTGTTTCTTTAAATGTCAGAAACAATCTATAACACAAATACCATCGTTAAACATGTCTTTAAAGCAAGCAATGGGACAACAACACTTTATGTAATACATGAAGTGAGTTAAGTTATGTATGCAGTGTGCAAATGAAAGTTGTGTAATGTGAAGACAATGTCACAATTATATTATGCTGAAAATCGTTTTGGAAAAACAAATCAACATGTGTGAAATAACGTTATTACAACATTCAAACTTACCATTGATTTTTGGCTACAAACATTTTGAGCAGAGTTCTGGTTAATCATGATTGCATATCTTCTTAAAAAATGAATAATTACATTTTAAATCCTGACAGTTAAAACATGTTCGCACAATTTCTGTTACAGATATTTAATAAGAAAAAGATAGTGCAAAATAATATGAACTTGATAGTTCATAGTGTATATGAAAAAACAATGCGATCAAAATGCATGTGCTATAATCATATTTCTTCTGCATGATTTACATACACTCCTTAGTCAAATCATTTCAGTAGTTATTATATTTATCAGGGGCATTCCATGATTGCTGACAGATATATAGAAATAACAAGAAGGCATTTAATTTTCCAATTATTAATTATTTGAGACGCGTCATGGGAAAATGGGTCTTATGCCATAAGCCCAGTCTAGTCAACAACTACATTGTCCGCTAATGAGACTATTAAATATATTGTGCTTTTATAGCGGACAGGATAGCTCCTAACCAGTCTCTGCCCATGCGCAGGCTGGTCCAGAGCTATGCTGGCCAAATATGACATAAGGCTGATTTTTGCATGATGCGGCTAGCATCACTAAATAAACAAAACTGCAGTATTACCTTGACAGCAAAGCACTTCTGAGACCTCATGACTAGTAAGCCTTTTTGATATCTGGCATCCTCGTGTATGATACAGTTGATCTTGGTCAGNTTTTTCGAATCGCGGTCGCAGATTTCGAAACCTGAACGCTGACCTCAATTTCAAGGTGAAGGTCACAGGGGTAAAAAAATGTATGCACATGGAAAGGCGTTGTCTAGATACACATGCATACCAAATATGAAAGCAAGATCTGAAGGGACACACAAGTTTTGAGCCTTTTTCGAAAAGTGTGACACCGCCGCCGCCGTCTACGACACCGCCGACGAAGTAACACCTATACGTCCCCTGACCATAGTCAGGCGACACAAAAATGAACAATGGGCAATGACTCTAAAAATATGGAAGCAAGATTTATATTTCTTGTGCACTGCGCATCCCTATGATAAGATCTACTCAAATTTCAAGTTTCAAGTTGATACCTCTTCTGGTTTTTAAGATACGCTCTGGACAAAATTTGAATACATAAGTTATCAAAGGGTAAAACTCCAAAAAAGGGGTGCTTGCGTTAAGGTTATTAAGCGCTGCAAAATCACTTAATTATATATACCTACTTCTTAGTATTAAGAAGATCCCTCTTTAAACTTTCAAAGGAAGTTCCAGAAAAATATAATTACAAACATTGACAAAGGGCAATAACTCTAAGAGTTATGGTTCTTAAAAGGAGCAAGTAAGGGTATAACGTTTAAACGGTCGCGTTTCTTGTTTTGCTCAAAAACGTTAACAAAAACAGTTAACGTTTAAACGACAGTCAATATCAATATAATAAATATCGGGGTGCAAAAAACGTAGCCGACTAGCCGTACGAAGTTTATCGATGACGAACTGCGAAATCCGGGTACTTGCGGTTAATCCGGGCACTACCGAATTCGGCAGTAATTCATTTCTAATTGGTTAGCCGATTGCACGGACATGAACAAAAACTAACGGAAAATCTTCGCTACTTTCCGAAAATCTTACAAATTGGCAACAAAAACTTGCATATGCCGCCATCTTGAGATATTTTAAGTGACTGATTAGCAAAGAAAAGCACTGCTGTAGCATGTTGAAAAGCAATATTTTAACCAAATTATATATTGATAACGTTTTTGTTAGTTAACTGGTTTTTCATTTTCTGAGTCAAACGATATGCACATTGTATTTCATATGCAAAATATGTACATTTTTTTCAGAGTGTCATTTACGGATACAGTATTTTTCGTCGATTTTACCTTATTTTCGACGTTTTTTAAATTGTTTTATAGAATGACGAATACACATGTGGTTATACAGATGGTCTGGTTTATAATATGTTATGGTTTTAATATGACGTTATTGCGCGAATCGAATATGCACTGAATATAACTTCCGGAAATAATTTCTACTAACAGTTTGGAAATGCGATGTTACTTATGCTTTTAAAACGGACATAGGGATACCATTTAAACGGTAACGTTTCGTTTATTTCATTTCGTTTAAGGTTTAGCAAAATCTGTAAATATGATAGGAGCAAGAGTTATGTTTCTTTTGCACTGCACATCCCCTAAAACAGATCTACCTACCTATTTTTAATATATGCTCCGGACAAACGTTAAGTGCAAACATTTACAATGGGCAATCACTCTTTAAATAGGGGAGCAAGAGTTATGGTTCTTGTGCACTTCATATCCTCTCAATGAGATATACCTACCTATAAAGTTTCAAGCTGATTCCTCTTTTAGGATTTGAGAAATTCTCTGGATAAATTAAAGTACAAAAAATAACAATAATTCAAGAGTCGAAATGCCTGATGGGATTTGACTGGTTATTGAACTTAACTTCCATTTTATGCTAATAAACATTTTCAAGAAAATTTGGTGACAATCCCATGTAAACTGGTTTACCTGGTAGTTAGGGGGAAACCAAAAAGTGTTGAATAACTGACTGACTGATGGACAAAGCGGAAATTATATACCTCTCTTTGGGGGCATTTTAAGGACTGATGATTGATGATGCAACAGTTTGACTGAGCTGTATGCCAGTTTGACCTCTATGTCTATCCTTAGAGCTAGGGACACAGGTAATGCACGCTACCTGCCGTCTGCACACAGTGATCATTCTTGGCAAGCCATAAAAAATGCATTATTAATGATAAAGTTACAGTCCAGACAAATTTGGGACATACAGATTGACAAGGAATTTCTATAGGCCACCAAATTTGTGCGGATATAAAAAGGGTTAGAGGAACAAGAGATGCCTTTTATAATTAAGACTGGCTTATATTATGAATATTGTTTAATACCTCCACTTACATCAATATGATGTAACTTTATTTTAGAAATGAAATATAAACATTTGTCCTCACAATGTTGTTAGGTACTGGGGGTTCCGCAGATATTTTCTCTAGTATTGGATGCCGACCCTGGTTGATAGCAAGGGTATCAGTGATCTCTGGTCGTACTGGAGGAAGACAAGGATTTGTGTTACACTACCCACATAAAAGGTCACACTATGAATTATATATGCCACCCCAAACATTTGTTTGCCCCAAAACATGTATCAGAATAATTTTAGAAGAAATATCTTTGTTCTGATTTAATGTGTTAAATTGAAGTATTAACATGATTGTATTTGACTGTTATTTTAAAACGTCAAACATGTTGTATTACGTTCATTCTTTCAGAGACATTTAACTTGTCTTTTCAAGAAATGTCAGTCTTTTGCAAATCTTATCTTTAAGAGAAGAGATTTCTTTCAGTTATCGCTTTTATAACAGATATGTTAAATCCTTGAGTTAAATACATTTTTGAAAGTTGAGAAAACAAAAAATAATATTATTAGCATAATGGGCTACAAAAAATACTTGCCATAATCAGACAGTGTGCATGCATGAGCAAATGCTAACAGCATGTCCAGCATGGCCACAGTGTCAGTGAGCTTGTAGAGACAGCCAATGTCATCACGAATACCGTTCAACAACTCTGTTATCACACTGCCAGAAAATGAGGGACCAAGATAATAAGTCGTTAAAACAAAATAAAATACAACAATGGAAGGAAAACTTTCTTTGAACAAAACCAAATGCAAATAGAGAAAACAAATCAACCGTACAAATATGATCATGGAATTCACTAGTACAAGGTCAATGTAGTCAATCTATAATTGCAGAACATTTTTCATCCTGATGTTGGTATATTTAATCACTCTAGTCTCATGCCCTCGTGGTTTTTATGCTAATACATCTAAAATCCAATTCTTGTTTATTTACAGCTAAACAGCTGAGGATAAAAAATATTTCTTAAATTAATTTTGTGAAAAATTAGATTTTTTTTTTTCAACAAAACAATTCTTATATGTACAGCTAATTGTTACGAACATTATTAAGGCCACCATTGTTTTGAGCCTAAGTATTAATGAAAATAAAACAGATTAGAAAATACTTACATGCTGGTCATTATGTATATCTCATACAGTGACTCTTTAACTCTATCTGAAAGATCATTATAAATCATTATTTATGGACTTAATGGTAATATTGGTCGAGATTCTTGTTCAATTGAAAGCCTTAAACAGCCTGAACCTTGCAAATACAAAAAAAAACATTGCCAACAGCTAAGCCAATATGAGCTTTGACCAATCAAATTTCATCATTAGCTAGGCCAATACAAGATTACAGTTAAGGATGACATTTTGAAAAAGCTTACTAGCTTTAGACTTCGTAGTATTACTTTAAGTTAAAAAAACACACACAAAAAACACATTGTTTTCATGAAATAGTAAATTGAAATCCTGACAAAAACAACCCATGATACACATAATGACAGTTTTATATCCCTTGAAATATCCTTCAATATAGAATCTGTTAATGTTTTTGATGAAATGACTTTGTTGAAGAGCTTTGAGAAAATTTCACTTTACTTACCATTCAACTTAATCTGAAAAAAAATAAAACAAAAGGATGTTTGTGTGATTTGTTTGCTATTTTTTAACAATATTTCAGCTACAATACAACACTCAGTTAACATGCTCACACTTTTCTAGGACAAGTCTACCCTATAGATGTATAAGTGATTAACCAGTTCTTAGTTAACAAAGATATCAGTAAAACTGATGGATGCTCCCCAATGATGCTTTGTCGATATATGGGTAAATTGTGTGAAAAAAAAACATTAAAAAATGTGACCTTGAGAAAATCTATTATTAGCCTCACTGACCTTGACCTTGATCCCAGTGACCTGAAACCTCATCAAAAGGTAGCGGTCCATGCAAGGTACCTACATGCCAAATATGGAAGAGATCGGTAAGATATTGAAGGCGCTATGAGAAACTGTAACAAAAGTGTGACGGAAAGAAGGAAGTAAGGAAGTACAAACTGGCAACTTCATGCTCCCCATATATATATATATATATATATATATATATGGGGAGCATAATAAACCTTTTACAAAATCCCTTATCAAACGTTTTTTCAAACAAAATATTTCCAAAAAGACTCAATAGAAAAATGCTATCAATGACTGATAACCTGAAAAAAAGGCATTTTTAGAGAGCGGTACATATGGTTCAGTAAATTTTATTCAGTAACTTCATTAGTCATAAAAACTATTTTTATAACAGAAATACATTGTGTGCACATACACCTGACAAAGTTTCTGAAAGTCTTATAAGGACATCCCCATAGTCCTACCAGATCTGAGGTTGTGAAGCTGAAGGTATTCTTGAACTTGGTGACCTTGATGAAGATGCCGGGCAAGTTGTAAGTGGTGTAGCTGTCAGAGGGCCCACAATGCATCTGGGCATGGAACCCCCGGGAGGCACTGTAGAACACCTTCAAAGGCAGGCTGTATGTCGCAGCCATCTGCTGAACAAGGTCTGCGCTTCCACATGCAAGGCGATTTGTTTGTTTGTTTGGATGTTTTGCTGGTTGTTTTCATTGCATATTATCTCTTTTTTACACAATTTTTATTTCTAGATGTTGCTAAAATCGGAGCTTGCTATAAATCCCACATACCAAGTGGACTAGAATTTATCAATATTATTTACAACAATCATCAACTTATAGCAATTATTGATTTAACAATGCAAACATGTTTATGTTTAAAATCATTATGTCAACATATGCCTGAAAATTTAATTATTTGTGTTGCTTTTCATGTTTGATAACAGTAAATTGTGAGCTCTGAGACAAACACCTACAGTGCCCTCAGCACTTTGATTAAACAGCAAGGGATAAAAGGGCTGTTGAAATTATTTCATGACCAGTCATTACTTAAGTTAATGGGATAGAAATATATTAACAGTTAATATGTGTTGAATGCAATACATAACCTGTTATGTCATCAACAATTTCAGTGTATGTCTTCCGGGCCATGTCCAACAGTCCTGAAGAAGGAAATGGCATGAAGTCATTTCACAAAGGGCAGTCACATGCTATATATTATGTATGTCAGCGATAAGGTAAGATACCTTTGTTTAGTAATAATCAACAAGACAGTTTATTACATAATAAAAGATAAAAAAAACTTTAAGTTAAACATTTAAATAAAAAACAACACTTTATTCTAAAAATGATGGCAAGCTACAATCAAGTTTCTTTGATTTAATGAACAAACCATTATCAGAAAATCAAACAAATAATTAACATTTGAAAACTGAATTTTATTTCTAAAGCATGCGATGCAAAACCAATATTTAATTTTTAATTATTGAAATCTTTTTGGTGAAACATGAATTGACACTTAAATTGAGCAGTTTAACTTAAGCAGTCTTGGACGAAGACTTCACTGTTGTTGTTTTTATATGTTAAGCCGTACTTCGAAATGAATATTTTATTGGAAACGTAACATTCTGTTTCTTTAAATGTCAGAAACAATCTATAACACAAATACCATCGTTAAACATGTCTTTAAAGCAAGCAATGGGACAACAACACTTTATGTAATACATGAAGTGAGTTAAGTTATGTATGCAGTGTGCAAATGAAAGTTTTGTAATGTGAAGACAATGTCACAATTATATTATGCTGAAAATCGTTTTGGAAAAACAAATCAACATGTGTGAAATAACGTTATTACAACATTCAAACTTACCATTGATTTTTGGCTACAAACATTTTGAGCAGAGTTCTGGTTAATCATGATTGCATATCTTCTTAAAAAATGAATAATTACATTTTAAATCCTGACAGTTAAAACATGTTCGCACAATTTCTGTTACAGATATTTAATAAGAAAAAGATAGTGCAAAATAATATGAACTTGATAGTTCATAGTGTATATGAAAAAACAATGCGATCAAAATGCATGTGCTATAATCATATTTCTTCTGCATGATTTACATACACTCCTTAGTCAAATCATTTCAGTAGTTATTATATTTATCAGGGGCATTCCATGATTGCTGACAGATATATAGAAATAACAAGAAGGCATTTAATTTTCCAATTATTAATTATTTGAGACGCGTCATGGGAAAATGGGTCTTATGCCATAAGCCCAGTCTAGTCAACAACTACATTGTCCGCTAATGAGACTATTAAATATATTGTGCTTTTATAGCGGACAGGATAGCTCCTAACCAGTCTCTGCCCATGCGCAGGCTGGTCCAGAGCTATGCTGGCCAAATATGACATAAGGCTGATTTTTGCATGATGCGGCTAGCATCACTAAATAAACAAAACTGCAGTATTACCTTGACAGCAAAGCACTTCTGAGACCTCATGACTAGTAAGCCTTTTTGATATCTGGCATCCTCGTGTATGATACAGTTGATCTTGGNTCATCGTCTTATCCATATATATACTCATACCAAGTTTCAATGAAATCCGCCAAAGCACTTCCAAGATATGGCTCCGGACACAAAAGTGCCTATAGTAAAAAGCATTTTTTCAAGATACAAAGGGCCATAACTCCGTTATTAACAGATAGTCTACAATGCCATTTGGCGTGCATCATCGTCTTATCCATATATACACTCATACCAAGTTTCAATGAAATCCGCCAAAGCACTTCCAAGATATGGCTCCGGACACAAAAGTGCCTATAGTAAAAAGCATTTTTTCAATATACAAAGGGCCATAACTCCGTTATTAACAGATGGTGTACAATGCCATTTGGCGTGCATCATCCTCTTATCCATATATATACATGTACTCATACCAAGTTTCAATGAAATCCGCCAAAGCACTTCCAAGATATGGCTCCGGACACAAAAGTGCCTTACGGACGGACAACGCCAAAACAATATCCCTCCGCCTCTGGCGGGGGATAATAACCATTTCAAACAAAATTCCACTTCTTGAATAAACTTCAATAATCTGCATTAAAAAAAAAAAAAAACATTAAGTAAGGTAAAAAAAAATTGACTCAAGGTTGCACCGGGGTGATAGAAATTCTTGAGTTATCAAAGATCTTGAGTTATTGAGATGTCCATATTAAGAAGTTGAAAAAATTCATTAAAATGTTAAACTATAGTAATTACTAGAGTAATGACAATGTATAATGAGCTGGCATTAATAGTTACACTCTTCAATAAAGTTAAAACATGAAAGTGCAATACAACTGCTAAGTTGTCAGGATTATTCTTTGTTTTAATTAGTACATGTATATCAATATTTAAGCTAATAAATTTAATAAAAGTAACAGTAAATCAATTTTACACAAATTTCATTGTTCTAATTGTTGAGAACACAGCCTCTTAATCCATTTGCAGCTATCACAAGATATGGAGGGTTAATTTCAATATTGCAAAGGACTTCAGGAGAACAGATGTGATCAATGCTCCAGTTTGCCAAGACTATAAGATTTGTTTGAGGTTTTTGACTTATTGCTGCTTGAATTAAAAAGTCATTCTGATGACCATTTTTTCAAGGAATTTTAGATGAACAATTCAACTTTTTCTACTAAAATGACCAGTTGATACTTGTCACTCCAGGATGAAGTTGACCAGTTTATGAAGATATGTATTTCAGTTGTGTCGGTAAACAATAGCAAAATTCAATCAATTTTCTGCAAATCCTTGGTCAAATCGAAAGGCAGGGTGATCTATGTTGTTTAATAGTTAACCTTGTATGTGGCTTTGAGCAGTGGGTTCTCACAGTCCCCTAGGGCGTCTCTGAGCGGCCCCACCAGCTCCAGTGTGTGCTTCAGGTACATCATGTTGGTGATCTTTGCCTCCGCTGTTTTCACATTCTCCTGCTTTGGGACCTTGATCAAATAGTTGGAAATATATAACTTAATTTTTTTTAATATAAGATTAAATCATTTTGAAATATGTCTTTTCGTTATAAATGGCTCAAGAATTTTGAACCCAAATGAAGCATTTACAAACATGGCTCGAGTATTTAAAAGCTCAAGATTTTTTTTCAAATTCCCTGAATATTCTGAACCAAAAAAAAAAATGTTTTACTTGTCACAAATACAAATCAACCAAACAGAATAATACTAGACGCCTCAAAGTTCCCTATCTACCTGAACACAGAGGGCCAAGAGGTGGTCGATGTCAAGGAACTTGCCGATGACAGCCTGCAGATTGTAGAACACCTCAGACTTCTCAATGAGCTCTGCCACCACATCCTGCCTCAGGCTGATTGTCTCTGGATCTGCAGTTATCATTGTGGTTAAAAGTGAATATGAGCCTTGCTCTGTGAAATGGGGGTTTAATGCATGTGCATAAAGTGTCGTCCCAGATTAGCCTGTGCAGTCTGCATAGGCTAATCAGGGACAACACTTTCCACTTTTATTGTATTTTTTGTTTTAATCAAGACTCTTCTTGACGAAAATCCAGTTTAGGTGTAAAGTGTCGTCCCGGATTAGCCTGTGCAGACTGCACAGGCTAATATGGGACAACACTTTACGCAAATGCATTAAACCCCCCTTTCACAGAGTGTGGCTCATATAGACTTCACTTAATCACACTTTTCAAGATTGCTGTTTTTTTCTCCATAGTTCTTTGATTTACATTCATATTCACTGAACAGAATTTATGAACTTTCAATTGATTTTTTTGTGTAAAATATGCAAAACAATATGAAGCAAAATCTATTCTTGTTCTTATATAATGCAGATAATTGAAATATTTCATGAAAATCTTTAAAGATAATATTGCGTGAAAATTGTCCGGACCAGTCACAATAAGTAACTTTTAAAAAGGAGGTTATGTCAAATGATGAAGATTTTACACGTTTGGTGTGTACTTTAATGTACTTTATTTTACATAAAATGTATTTGAATACTGATTAAACTATGCAGTTGATTCACTTGCCCTAAGACACAATTCAAACCAACTATTATGCTTTACTATCCTGTTGAACAAAATTGTGTTGCCATTCTCGGAATCACAGATCCACATAATTGTTACTCCAAATTCACAATTGAATAAGTGGATGTTTATCAGTATATAAGGCATACACTTACTTGAAAAAAACATCCATGCTGGACAATATAAGGTTTAGGACAAGAGTTTAGAGATTTCCTAAATGTGACTTTAAATTGCCCTAAACCTTGGATTTAGGGACCTGATTCTTGCACCTGACACTCCGTCTCTTAATGCTGATCACTTCTGACCAGTTATTTATAAATCCATACATGCTGCACACAGTTATGTACCATACAAAGTGCTTAGAATGAAGTTCCCATATTTGAGCCTTGACCTTAAATTATGACCTTGACCTCGGACATAAGTGCCTGGGTCTTGCTTGAGACACTCTGTCCCTTCATGCTTATCAATTCTGTTAAGCTATTAAAACAATTCATCCATGTTGTTCAATGTTATGCTCCAGACAAAGTAGAATGGACTGATTTCTTAACTTTGACTATGAATTGCAACCTTGACCTTGGACCTAGTTTTTGCACTCAATATTTTGTCTCATCATGCCCATCACTTTTGTCATGTTGTTTAAAAATCCACCAATGCTGGACCAAGTTAAGCTCCAGAAAAATTATTCAGGATAAATTTTTCAACTTTGATGTCCGACCTTGAATTGTTACCTTAACATTAGACCTATTCATTGGATTGTGTGTGCAACACTCTGTGCTATCAAGCTCAAGCACCCAATTTTCAAAAATAAATTCATGTTTCTTCCTACCCGCCTGTTGTTAAAAAATGAAACATGAATTGAAATGAAATTATTCAGCTTGATTATGTTAAAATTAGAAATCTAATCAAATCAATCCATTGCTAAATTAAATATCTGTATGCGCTATTTAGTACCTCTTTAGTAGAATGTATTCTCTTTAGCAATCTGAGTGTGCAAATTTTGCAGATATTTTTGTGGCAATTGTCACAAGTTTACAAACAGCAATATCATATATCAGCACAGTCAATCATAACTTACTGTGAAATCACTTTAATTGGTGAGCTGTAAATATTGCCTATTCGGGATTGAATTTGCAGTTTTTAATTTGCGTACATCTGATTTAAAAAAGTCGCTTGCATGAAATGTTAAATATTTGTGGTTGTCATAAATGTACGCAATAGTGGGAGCAAGAAAAGCCAAAAAATACGAAATTTGCGACAATAAGTAATTTCACGGTATTCCATATTTGGATAAACAAGCCCCTTGCAGCCATGTCTTACCAGAGGGTGGCTGTAGAATGTTGGACCTGAGAAGTCTGGCTCCCCCAACTGTCTTTGTGTAGTTGAGAATGCCATACAGTGTGTGGCTACTGCGAGGATCACGCTGGTTTTGTAGCAACTCAAGGTTACGAGCTGTTGACATGTCTTCAAAATAAAATGATATAAAATTAATAGAATACTAGTTTGCACTTTAGTTAATAGCAAGATGTGTAAACTTGACTGTATGTATATAAGTTTAAATTTACATTATTTGCTTTGGCATGCAGGAAGCCATTTCATTAATAGATGTTCATGAGTTAAGACTCAAAACCTTTTTAAGATTCTCTCAAGTTATCATTTTGCAATTCAAAACAATTCAACTGGTTTACAATCAGTTATTTACCTACCAATCAGTTATTTACCTACTGACGTTGATTGAATTATAACCGTCTGACCCCATGCTTAAAAATACATAACACTTGGAGGTAATTATTCTTTTAAAGTCTGATGAAAAATAACATATAAAAGGAGGAGGAGTTTCGCACAGAAGTTGCGTATGTTATTGTAAACAAAGGGCAATAACTACTTAAAATATAACAGAATCGTAAAATCTTGACAATATAAGCTGAAGCACTTGCAGACAATTGTTCTGTTACATTTTGACAAAAAGCGCTTGAAAATATAGGAGTTGTGCACAGAAGCTTTTATATGTAATTGTAAGAGACGTAAACGTCATTTATTTTCCCGCGTCCATTTTTGCGCGAGGTCATATTAAACGTTTTATTTTGTCTACGTCATATATTTGTAACATAAACAAGAATACAGTTACCTGTTTAAAAACGAGGAACCAATAATTGGTAAATATTTGGTTTTGGTATTAAATATAATTATAATAAGGTTGTATAAAGATGTAATTTATAGTTCCTTTATATCACATTGTGTTTTAAAGTATCACATATTATCGTTAGCCATTTAGATTTATCATTTTATTGCATGAGAATGACATGCTTAAAAATGGTTCTATATTTTGAAGATTTTGATTGTATGTTTATGTTATGTTAAATATTCTCTTGCAGAGAATCGGTAGCCACGGTTGTATGGATGAATAAATAACGCATCAGATACCGCATACTCGACTTCGTTTGTTTTTATGTAAAGGACAGGGACTGTTTACAATTCTCGATTATCTTCACGCAAAAATGGGGTCGGAGGATTATCAGATACTGAAACGCAGCAGATGAGCCTATCAGGCACAACTTACGAAAACATACAGAAAATTAGAAATACAGATTAGTTTGTAGGAAAATGCTGAGTCAGTGACGGCGCTTAATGAATAACTTAATGGACTATTCCGGAAATTCCCGGACGTGCATTTTGAAGTTCTTAAATTCTGCCAACCTGTCAGATGAAAAGGGGTCATACGAAGATAGTTTTGACACTAGTTTAAAGAATTTTGAGGAGTTCAAGGATAGATATTCGCANCTTATATGAAGAAGAAATAGCAACTGTGGTGGATAGAAATTTCTATGTTGATGATTGCTTGAAGTTAGTGGCAACTGAAGAACAAGCGGTTAAGATATTGACAGATCTACAAAGTATGTTGCAATGTGGTGGGTTCCGACTGACGAAATGGATGAGCAACAGCAGAAAGGTGATAGAGACGGTGCCTGCAGAAGAGGGCGCGCCTTCAATTAAGAATATAAATCCAGCAACAACTTACCATGTGATCGCGCCCGTGGTGTTACTTGGGATGTCAGCACCGATGACATTAAGTTTAGGGTCGAGTTGGAAGATAAGCCCATGACAAGACGAGGTATTCTTTCTGTAGTCAGTGCAATGTTTGATCCGCTTGGACTGATCGCCCCAGTGACACTTCGTGTGAAAGCCATCATACAAACCCTATATAGTCAAGATGGGATGGGACGAAACAATACCACGTCAACAAGAGTTTGAGTGGAAAGCATGGCTGTCTTCGCTGTCAGATATTGAGAATGTTTCCGTCCGACGCTGCTACAAGACACACAGAAGTGGAAATATTGTTAACATGCAGCTTCATATCTTCAGCGATGGGTCACAGAGAGCATACGGTGTGTGCGCATACATACGGTTGACAGACAATGCTGGAAATATTTCGTGTTCGCTAGTTGTCGGGAAGTCTAGATTGGCACCCATCAAACAAGTCTCCATACCGAGGTTAGAGTTGTCCGGCGCCATGGTTGTAGTCGTCTGTACGAGCAATTATCCGAAGGGCTGAGCATAAATAAAGACAGTGCTACCATCTTCACTGACTCTATGATAGTACTTGGGTACATTAACAACCAAACAAGAAGATTCAAGACGTTCGTGGGCAATAGGGTTGCCGCCATCCATGACGTCACACAACCAGAACAATGGCGTCACGTGAACACCAAATCTTATCCAGCAGGCATTGCCTACAGAGGTATTGATGCTAGTGACAGAGTTAGCATGAACATTTGGTTGAACGGACCAGACTTCCTGTCACTTGACCAAAGCCTGTGGCCAGAATCGTCCAAAGTTTCGCCACTTCCGGAAGACGACGCGGAGATTAAGAAAGATACAACAGTGCTGGTCACAACTACAAGGACTGTAGATTTGCTCCTGTGCCAGTACTCATCCTGGAATAAACTTACCCACGGTGTAGCATGGCTGCTTAAATTTAAAGAATTCTGTGTACGAAAGTACTTTAATAAAACTCCCGCAATAGACGCCCAGAAACTCACGCTGGAGGATATACAGAATGCTGAAAAATTAATTTTGCAATATGTTCAAAGGAGGCATTATAACGAGGAACTAACACAACTGTCAACTTCAAAGCCCGTGAAAAAGGGGAGTAGTATTGTGAGACTTAATCCAGTCTACCACAATGGGTTAATCAAGGTCGATGGACGCTTGTGTCAGCCCCCAGAGCAGAAGATGATCATATTGCCCAACCTCATCATGTTACGTCGTTGATAATTCGTCACTACCACGAGACATCGGGTCATATGGGCGCGCAGCAAGTATTATCCTCTACGCGCGAGAAGTATTGAATCATCCACGGACCCAGTACGGTAAAGAAGACAATCGGAAAGTGTTTCGTTTGTAGGCGGTACAGAGGAAAATTGGGCCACCAGAAGATGGCGTCACTTCTCAGTGAACAGACAACACCAGATAAGCCCCCGTTTACTAACGTCCATGTAGACTTTTTTGGCCCACTTGATGTCAAGGCTGGCCGTTCAGTACTGAAAAGTAAGGGGTGCATATTAACCTGTCTTTCATCAAGAGCCGTACACCTAGAAGTGGCACATTCACTTACCACGGACTCCTTTATTACAGCCTTTCAAAGGTTCATCAGTAGATGAGGAACACCAGAGAATGTTTTTAGCGATAACGGTACAAATATAGTCGGAGGTCAATGAGAGCTACAAAAATGCATTAGAGAATTGAACCAGCGGAAAATGGAAAGCCATATGCTTCAGCGGGTGATTGAATGGCACTTCAACCCCCCCATACACAAGCCATATGGCAGGAGCATGGGAACGACTGATACGTTCAACACGTTTCCATCTCAAAGCCATCGCACAAGAAAAACTACTCACTGACGAACAGCTACAAACATTCATGACCGAAGTTGAGAAAATTCTCAACGATAGTCCGATCACGACAGTCAGCGATGACCCCCAGGATCCACCGGCGTTAACGCCAAGTATGCTACTTTTGATGAAGACCAACACAAGTATTCCACAAGGTGTGATCCGTAAACAGGATGTCTACGCACAACGTTGGTGGAAACAGGTGCAGTACTTGGCTAACGTGTTCTGGAAAAGATGGCTACATGAGTACTTGCCTACGTTGCAAGCCAGGCAAAAGTGGCAACGGCAGACCACCAACCTTTGGTCCGGAGATGTCGTCCTAATCGCTGAAGAAAACATCCCCAGGGGCGAGTGGGCTTTGGGCAGTGTGGTCAATGTATTGGAGGGTCGGGATGGACTTGTCCGTAACTGTGTGGTAAAAACTCGTACTTCCGAATTAGTTAAACCTGTTACAAAATTGTGCTTACTTGAATTTTCAATCTAGATACAGTTAAGTAAGTGATTAACAGTAATGGCTATTTTATTTGATTGACTTGATATTTTTGTAGCATGATGTTTATTGCGATGATTAACTTTTGTGGAAATAATATTTTGTACTCTGTTGTATTGAGTCTATCTGAATTATAGTGGTAAAACACTAGCTTTGTATATGTTTGCTGTTGATTTAAAGAAATTCTTTAGATTATTGCAATTCAATTGTTTCAATTAGTTGTCCATGTAATGGATTTGTATCATACTGATGTGTTCATGATGTTTATGTTCTTATATTAAATATTACAAATTTCATGTTGGGGAGTGTAAAAGACGTAAATGTCATTTATTTTCCCGCATCCATTTTGGCGCGACGTCATATTAAACGTTTTATTGTGTCTACATCATATATTTGTAACATAAACAAGAACACTGTTACCTGTTTGAAAACGAGGAACCAATAATTGGTAAATATTTGGTTTTGGTATTAAAAATAATTATAATAAGGTTGTATAAAGATGTAATTTATAGTTCCTTTATATCACACTCTGTTTTAAAGTATAACATATTATCGTTAGCCATTTAGATTTATCATTTCATTGCATGAGAATGACATGCTTAAACATGGTTCTATATTTGGAAGATTTTGATTGTATGTTATGTTATGTTAAATATTCTCTTGCAGAGAATCGGTAACCACGGTCGTATGGATGAATAAATAACGCAACCGATACCGCATACTCGACATCGTTTGTTTTTATGTAAAGGACAGGGACTGTTAACAGTAATTTTTAATACTAGTAAAGGGCAAAAACACCTTAAAAAAAATGCAATTGCGAAACATTGAAAAAATGCACTGTAGCACTTGGGGATAATAATTTTGTAAAAGTATGAAGAAAATCGCATTCAAAGTGTAGGATGAGTTGTGCACAGAAGTTATGACATGTTATTTCAGACAAAAAGGCAATAACTCTTTAAAAAATAACTCAAATCGCAAAACCTTGGCAGCAGAACTTGGTGATAATCATTCTGTAAAAATTTGATAAAAATCTCATTTAAAATATTTAAGAAGTTGTGCACGGAAGAGTGTGACTGACGGCAGCAAGCATGTAAGGGCCCCCCCCCCCACACACACACACACAGGCACACACCTGACACCTACCATTTATTTATCCCTATGCCTTGAGGCGATGGATTAAAAAATGTCTGTATAGCGGTGTAAAGTCTCACCAATCATGGTTGTGTTCTCACTGCCCTTGAAGACCACCTTCAGTGATGCTGGTGCATAGACTGTGTTCTGGATAAACTCAATGTATTTGATCAGGGCCGCCGCTGCAGCCAGGCAGTAATACCTAGAGAAACAAGCAACTTAATACCTAGAGATATGAGCACTGATACTTAGAGATATGAGCAGTGATACTTAAAGATACAAGCAGTTATACTAAGAGATATGAGCAGTGGTACCTAGAGATATGAGCAGTAATACCTAGAGATATTAGCAGTAATACCTAGAGATATGAGCAGTAATACCTAGAGATATGAGCAGTAATACTTAGAGATATGAGCAGTAATACCTAGAGATATGAGCAGTAATACCTAGAGATAATATGAGCAATAATACCTAGAGATATGAGCAGTAATACCTAGAGATATGAGCAGTAATACCTAGAGATATGAGCAGTAATACCTAGAGAAACAAGCAGTGATTCCTAAACAAACAAGCAGTGATACTTAGAGATACAAGCAGTCATACCTAGAGATACAGACAGTTATACCCAGATATACAAGCAGAGATTCATAAAGAAACCAGCAGTTATACCTAGAGATATGGGCAGTGATACTTAGAGATACAGGCAGTAATACTTAAGAGATACAAACAGCAATACCTTGAGATACAAGCAGCAACACATTGAGATACAAGCAGCAATACCTTGAGATACAAGCAGCAATACCTTGAGATACAAGCAGCAATACCTAGAGATATAAGCAGCAATACCTAGAGCTATAAGCAATTATACCTAGAGATACAAGCAGTAATAAATAAAGATACAAGCCGTTATACTTAGAGATACAAACAGCATTACCTAGAGATACAAGCAACACTACCTAAAGATTAAGCAAGGATACATAGAGATACATGCAGTAATACCTTGCTAGAGATACAAGAAGTAATACATAGAGATACAAGCAGATATTCCACCAGATATAAGCAGTAATACAAAGAGATACAAGCAGTAATACCTAGCTAGAGATACAAACAGTAATACCTAGCTAGAGATACAAACAGCAATACATAATGATACAAGCAGTTATGCTATGAAAACTAGCAGTTCTTCTATGAAAACTAGCAGTTCTACTATGAATACTAGCTGTTATACTTTGAATACTAGCAGTTATACTATGGATTATAGCAGATATACTATGAATATTAGCAGTTACACTACGAATACTAACAGTTACACTATGAATACAAGCAGTTCTTCTATGAATACTAGCAGATTTACTATGAAAACTAGCAGTTAAACTATGAATTATAACAGATATACATAAATACTAGCAGTTATACTATGAATTATAGCAGATATACCATGAATATTAGCAGTTACACTTCATACTAACAGTTATACTATGAAAACTAGCAGTTACACTATGAATACTAACAGTCATACAAGGAATTCTAGCAGCTATACTATGAATACCAGCAGTAACACTATGAATACAAGCAGTTACAATAGAAATACTTGCAGTTATGCAAGAAATACTAGCAGTTATACTAGGAATACTAGCAGATATATTAGGAATACTAGCAGCTATACTTGGAATACTAGAAGTGATGCTATCAACACTAGCACTTATGTTAGGAACACTAGCAGTTACACTTGGAATATTAGAAGTTATACTAGGACTACTAGCAGCTATACAAAAAATACTACCAGTTATACTAGGAATACTACAAGTTATGCTAGGAACACTAACATTTATGGTAGGAACATTAGCAGTAACACAAGAAATATTAGCAGTTATACAAGGAATACTAGAAGTTATACTAGGAATAATAGCAGTTATACTAGGAATAATAGCAGTAATACTAGGAAAGCTAGCAGTTATACTAGGAATACTAGCAGTTATACTAGGAAAACTAGCAGTTTTACTAGGAAGTCTAGCGGTTATACTTTGAATACTAACAGTTATACTAGGAATTCTAGCAGTCATACCAGGAATACTAGTATTTATACTAGGAATACTAGCAGTTATTCTATGAATACTTGCAGTTAAAATATGAATTCAATCAGATAAACAAGGAATACAATCAGTTATACTAGGAATACTAGCAGTTATAATAGGAATACAAGCAGTCATACCAGGAATACTAGCATTTATACTAGGAATACAAGCAGTTATACTAGGAATACAAGCAGTTATACTAGCCATACAAGCAGTTAAATCAGAAACACTAGCAGTTTCACTAGCAAAACTAGCACAAATACTATGAATACTTGCAGTTATACTATGAAAACAAGAAGTTATACTAGGAATACCAGCAGTTATACAAGGAATACCAGCATTTATACTAGAAAATTTAGCAGTTATACAAGAAATATTTGCAGTTACACTATGAATACAAGTAGTTATACAAGGCATACCAACAGTTATACAAGGCATACAAACAGTTATACTATAAAACCAGCAGATATACTAGGAACACTAGCAGTAATACTAGTAATACTAGCAGTTATACTAGTAATACAATCAGTTATACTATGAATACCATTAGTTATACCAGGAATACAATCTGTTACAGTAGCAAAACAAGCAGTTATACCAGGATTACAAGCAGTTATACTATGAAAGCAAGCAGTTATACTAGGAATACAAGCAGTAATGCTAGAAATACTAGCAGTTTTACTATGAAAACTAGCAGTTAAACTAGGAAATCATGCAATATACTAGGAAATCTAGCAGTTATAATGTGAATACCTGCAGTTATACTATTAATAAAAGCAGTTACACTAGAAATACTAGCAGTTATACTAGGAATACTAGCAGTTATATTATCAATACCTGCAGTTGTACTATGATTACAAGCAGTTATACTAGGAATACTAGCTGTAATACTAGAAATTCTAGCTGGTATACTATGAAAACTATCAGTTATACTAGGATTACTAGCAGTTATTCTAGGAATAATAGCATGTATACCAGGAATACTAGCAGTAATACTAGGAATACTAGCAGTTATACTATAAATGCAAGCAGTTAAAATAGGAATACTAGCAGTTATACTATAAAAACTAGCAGTTATACTGGGAATACTAGCAGCAATACTAGGAAGTCTAGCAGGATTGCAAGGAAAATTAGCAGTTGTACTATTAATTATACCAGTTAAACTAGGAATACTAGCAGTTATAATGGGAATACTAGCAGTTATACTTGGAATACTAGCAGTTATACTTGGAATATTAGCAGTTATACTATAAAAACTATCAGTTATAATAGGAATACAAGCAATATACTAGGAAATCTAGCAGTTATAATGTGAATACCTGCAGTTATACTATTAATAAAAGCAGTTACACTAGAAGTACTAGCAGTTATACTAGGAATACAAGCAGTTATATTATCAATACCTGCAGTTGTACTATGATTACAAGCATTTTTACTAGGAATACTAGCAGTAATACTAGAAATTCTAGCAGGTATACTATGAAAACTATCAGTTATACTAGGAATACTAGCAGTTATTCTAGGAATAATAGCATGTATACCAGGAATACTAGCAGTTATACTAGGAGTACTAGCAGTAATACTATGCCAACTAGCAGTTATATTATGCCAACTAACAGTTATACTAGGAATACTAGTAGTTATAATTCGAATACTAGCAGTTATACTAGGAATACTAGCAGGTTTACTACAAATACAAGCAGTTATACTAGGGATACTAGCAGTAAAACTAGGAATTCTAGCAGTTATTCTAGGAATAATAGCATGTTTACTTGGAATACTTGCAGTAATAATAGGAATACTAGCAGTTATACTAGGAATATTAGCAGTTATACTAAGAATTCTAGCAGTTATATTATAAATACTAGCAGTAATACTAGGTATACTAGCAGTAAAACTAGGAGGTCTAGCAGGTATACATGGATAACTAGCAGTTTTACTATTAATACTAGCAGTTAAACTAGAAATAATAGCAGTTATACTAGGAATACTAGCAGTTTTACAATTAATACTAGCAGTTATACTAGGAACACTAGCAGTTTTACTAGGAGGTCTAGCAGGTATACAAGGAATACTAGCAGTTATACTATAAATAATACCAGTTATACTATGCCAACTAGCAGTTCTACTAGCAGGTTAACTATGAATTCAAGCAGTTATACTAGGAATACTAGCAGTAATACAAGGAATTCTAGCAGGTATACTATGAGTTATACTAGGAATTCTATCAATTATTCTAGAAATAATAGCATGTATACTAGGAATACTAGCAGTAATACTAGCAGTTATACTATTATTACTAGCAGTTAAAATAGGAATACTAGCAGTTATACTATAAATACTAGCAGTTATACTGGGAATACTAGCAGCAATACTAGGAAGTCTAGCAGGTATACAAGGAATACTCAGGTTTTTTCCCCCCTTTTTGGGAAGATAGCCCATGGCTTTGGAATTGGGAATTTTATCGGCATTTTCAAGAAATCAGGAAAATTAATTCAGTAGCCATCTTTGGAAGCACTTTAGTACAACCATATATATTGATATAACTCTGTATAATTCAAATTAAAAGATCAAAATCATATAAATCATTATTATGTACTTTGGTACATGTAATTAAAATAAAATTGTGATAAAATAATCATTAGACACTTCAAAAAAAAAAAAAATGGGATTTTTTTTCAAAATTTAGGGAAAAAGTATACCATTTGCCATTGGGAACATAGCCCTTATTCAACTATAAAATCGGGCCAAAAAAAAACCTGATACTAGCAGTTATACTATTAATAATACCAGTTAAACTAGGAATACTAGCATTTATATTGGGAATACTAGCAGTTATACTTGGAATACTAGCACTTATACTATGAACACTATCAGTTATACTATCATGAATACTAGCAGTTTTACTTGGAATACTACCAGTTATTCTAGAAATACCAGCAGTTATACTAGGAATTATATCAGTTGTACTATGAATAAAAGCACCTTTTCTAGGAATTCTAGCAGTTATACATACTAAGAATACTAGCAGTGAAACATTCTAGGAATACTAGCAGTTATACTAGGAATACAAGCAGTTATACTACAAATACTAAGTTCAACTAGAAATACAAGCAGCTATACTAGGAATACTAGCAGTTATACTAGAAATACTAGAGGTTTTACTATAAATACTAACAGTTATACTAGGAATTCTAGCAGTAATACTAGGAAGTCTAGCAGGTATACAATGAATACTCGCAGTTATACTATTAATACTAGCAGTTATACTAGGAATACTAGCAGTTATAGTATGAGTACTAGCAGTAATACTATGCCAACTAGCAGTTATATTATGCCAACTAGCAGTTATACTAGGTTTACTAGTAGTTATAATTATAAAACAAAAACTAGAAGTTATACTAGGAATACTAGCAGTTTTACTAAGAATANAGTAATACCCAGGGGTGGCGAAATCTCAAAAAAATATACTTGTCCATGGACAACCATTTAGCAAATTTAACTTGTCCGTTGCTGAACTACACTTGTCCGTTAATGATTATATAAACTATAAACGCATTTATTGATTAATGTAAAATAATGTGGAATAAATCAAAATGTATTTACATGGTACATTCATTATAGCAGTATATTATAAACAATATAACGACTTTCTCAAACTTTTAATCGTGCAAAGCTAGTGTTATTAAAACATGTGTTACACATAAATACATTGTAATCTTTACAAATTAAACTAGTCCAATATTTAGTTATAGTTGTTTTTCCGGTAAATCAGTACACAGTACATTATCTGTTTCAATAATAAACTACCTAAAAGAACGTAACGTCAAAGATACAGCATTCTCTTCGCTATGGCGTGACGCTGTACATTGCCGCATAGTTTTCGCACACTTTTTGTCGGGGCAAAGGAAATACATGTGGACTTTTTATTTAAAGCTAGAAAGTGTGTTTTGGTTTACAAAATTTGTATTCTCATTTGGGAATTCAACAAAACATTAATATTATATTTATAATGGATTCAATATTAAATTTCAATATTAACTTTGTTAAAACGCTGTACATGTCGAAACAATGTATTGATAATGCTCGAAAAGCACAATTTCCAGGAGGATTACAACCGGTTGCTATCATCAGTCTCGTAAGTAACTGGCCACGATTTTATTGTATGTCCCGATTAGTGTGGTAGGTATAACAAAGCCATAAAACTGCAATAAACCAATGAAATTATCGATTGATAGTGACACGGGGTGTCTAAATGCGGCATGCTCCCGGTCTCTTATAGAATTAAGGAGATCACTGCGCAAGAGAGTGCCCGTATTTTAGCTTGATTGCTCCGCAAATTACTCTGACAATGTAATCACGTGTCAACATCCTGTTTTGTAAAACTTAATAACGGCTTTTATACAATGATTTTTTTTGTATTCCTCGACCCGACTGGTTGTCCACGGACGATTTAATTGAAAAAAATCAGTTGCCCAGACAAGCAAATGTATGACTCGGGCAACTCGGACATTTGATTTCGCCACCCCTGTTAATACAAAAACTAGAAGTTATACTAGGAATACTAGCAGGTTTACTAAGAATACAAGCAGTTATACTAGGAATACTAGCAGTAATACTAGGAATTCTAGCAGGTATACTAGGAGTCAGGGATCTTTTTTTTTCGTATTGTCGGTCCTAGACCGATTGGGGTCATGAAAGACTGATTGAAAATCCCAAACAGTCGGTCTGATTCTATTCCGACATTCGTTAAAAACGATGTAAAGTCTATAAGTTCCCAATAAAATTCGCAATTCAAGCTCTGTACGTCTGGCTACAACTTACCACCTTTAATGCCCCAAATTAACAACCTGCTTCTGCTACTCGAGTGCACCAGTGTTGTTTTTGACACCTTATCAGCGATTTATCAGCAAATTATTGATTTTATCAGGCATTCACATCACAGTGTTTTTATGGTAGGGGTCTCTAATTGCTATCGAAAGATGTATCATACAGAAATAAACGCCAATGACACTATTATCCTGTGTATAATACCACCTAAGGTTATAAAACCTGTCTAAACACTGATTTTGTACATCAAACAAATTGGATGCTGACCAATACGCATCGATGTTTGACATAAATTAACTTTCGTTTTTGACTGATTTTCAGAAAATAATTTGTAACATATTGCATCAATCTAAATTTAGAGTTAATTGACGATTGGTTAAGTAAGAAAAGTGCTCGATGCGCTCACATCGCGTCACACGATTTACATATGTTCAAGGGGATATCCCTTTACCGATTGGATGTCAAATCGAGGCATACGGGGAAACTCCACAATTCAGTTAATTTACCCTGGAGAATGGAGAACGCTGTGTTCATGAATTTCTGAAACACATGTATCGTCAAAATTGTGCAGAAAATTAGAGTTTTTGTAAGTAATATACTGACTGAAGTAAAGGTGGAATGATTGATCGTTTAAGGTGTCCTGCTTTTTGGTTAAATTTCACGACAATTGTTTATGGATTTGGACCTAAAAAATTCTGGAAAGTATGGATTTCGGATGTAATTATTCGAATACACTTTCCCCTATTGTAAATCCAGACAGATTGATGTTGTGGGAAAATATGATCCCTGCTAGGAGTTATATCAGGAATACTAGCAGTTCAACTAAGAAAACAAGCGGTTATACTAGGAATACCAGCAGTTATACTAGAAATTAAAGCATTTATACTAGAAATACTAGCAGTTATACTAGGAATACCAGCAGTCATACTAGGAATACTAGCAGTTATACTTGGAAAACCAGCAGTTATACTAGTAATTCAAGCAGGTATACTAGAAATACAAGCAGTTATACAAGGAACACTAGCAGTCATACCAGGAATACAAGCAGTTATACAATGCCAACTAGCAGTTATACTATGAAAACTAGAAGTTTAACTAGGGATAACAGGGCCAAAAAAAAACTTCTTTGAAGAAGCCGAATATCGGCCGCTTCCCCAACCGGTGTAACCACTTTTTTCCCCAAATGGGACTCAAAAATACCCAATTGAGGGGTAAAACAAACAAAAAATCGGAAATTGGGACGGGTCCAGTTCATTTTGGGAACAGGTCCATAGGTCATTGGAAACGGGTCCGTTTACCAGACCTGCCCAAAGAAGGAGAAAAAACATTGTAAGTACCAAGCAATCTAAATCCACAGTCAGTGCAAGTTTCTATCTGTATGTACCTTCCTGACTTTGTGGCTGCCCAATATAATTTATTTCATGTATCAACTCCATTATCCAAATGAAATTTCTTCTTTTCCCCAAAGTAGAAAAAATTGAGCTATTTTTCCCCTAAAAAAAGGCTGACGCCCCTTCCCCAAAAAGGGTGTTTAGGCCCTGGATACTAGCAGTAATACTACGCAAACTAGCAGTTATACTAGGAAAACTAGCAGTTATACTAGGAATACTGCCAGGTATACTACGAATAATAGCAGGTATACTAGGAATACTAGCAGTTATACTAGGAAGTCTCGCAGGTTTGCAAGGAATACAAGCAGTTATACTAGGAAGACTAGCAGTAATACTAGGAATACAAGCAGTTCAACTAGAAATACTAGCAGTTATACTAGGAATACCAGCAGTTATACGGAATACTAGCAGTTATACTAGGAATACTAGCAGTTATACTGAAAAAACTAGCAGTTCTACTAGGAATACTGCCAGGTATACTATGAATAATAGCAGGTATACTAGGAATACTAGCAGTAATACTAGGAAGTCTCGCAGGTTTGCAAGGAATACAAGCAGTTATACTTGGAAGACTAGCAGTACTACTAGGAATACTAGCAGTTCAACTAGAAATACTAGCAGTTATACTGGGAATACCAGCAGTTATACTAGGAATACTAGCAGTTATACTAGGAATACTAGCAGTTATACTAGGAAAACTAGCAGTTATACCAAGAATACAAGCAGTTATACTAGGAATACAAGCAGTTCAACTAAAAGTACTAGCAGTTATATTAGGAAAACCAGCAGTTATACCACGAATACTAGCAGTTATACTAGCAGTTATACTAGCAGTTATACTAGGAATACTAGCAGTTATACTAGGAATACTAGCAGTTATACTAGGAATACTAGCAGTTATATTAGGAATACTAGCATTTATACTTGGAATACAAGCAGTTATACTAGGAATATAAGCAGTTATACTAGGAATACAAGTAGTTATACTTGGAATACTAGCAGTCATACAAGAAATACTAGCAGTTACACTAGGAATACTAGCAGTTATACTATGAAAACTAGCAGTTATACTAGGAAAACTAGCAGTTATACTATACATACAAGCAGTTATAATAGGAATACTAGCAGTAATATTAAATTTACTTCTTGTTTTTTTCAGATTATTTACTTAAAAATGACACATAATTTAACATTTAAGGAGATATTAATAACATAGCAGTTGTTTAAATGATCGCATATTGAGATATTGAAACCAGAAATGGCTCACTTTGATGTTACTTCCAGCTCAACACTGCTGTATTCTGGTACACAGAGATGCTTGACATTCATCAATCCTGAAGAAAGTATTAAAAACATTAATGGGTTACATACAATCATACTTTGTGTCTAACACAAGTATTCCAACATGTACTTATTAACACAAGCATTCCAATGTACCTATCTGCAATCTTTATATTTGTTATATTGAAAAACAAGTGATGTGTTTGTGAAACACTATGTCTCCTTTTGAGCCATTTTGACCCATATATTTGACCTTTGACCTTGAAGGATGACCTTGACCTTTCACCACTCAAAATGTGCAGCTCCATGAGATACACATGCATGCCAAATATCAAGTTGCTATCTCTAATATTGAAAAAATCATGGCCAATGTTAAAGTTTGTGCTAACCAACAAACAAACAAACGGACAGGGCAAAAACAATATGTCCCCCAGTATAGACTGTTCGACATGAAAATCTTGGTGTTTGTATTTTACTTACGAATACAGCATTTCACGAGTAAATACCCCTAGACTGAAAAAATTATCTGGAAATCTGATGCCATGATTTTATTTATGATTCAAAACATCCTATACGCTTAAAACATTGCATACCTTTTGTTTCATTGAAGTATTTCCTCTGAACTGTAGATATTGTTGTGTTTGGAAATTGTTCTGTGACAATTTTGGATAAGTTTGTCATTGTACCAGACTCACAAGCAGTATTTGGCAATATAATCTTAAAAAAGAAAGATAACAAAGGACATGTATAAAAGAATGATATAAATTGTTCTCAATTTCACAGCCTATATATTTTATATCCTTGATAAGTGTACCAGTAACAGACTATAATACAACAGCTTATTAAGTATAGAATTTCCATGACCTTTTTATACATTTCTGGTTTCAAACAAATCGGGATCACATAAGAAATGGTCAATGTTCTAAGAAAGTTGAAGTTATAAAAAATCAAATCACAAACTTTGAGAACTTTCTTTTTTTTTTTTAAAGTCTAAAACAGGAAAAAACAAATTAAAATGGCACGTTTTTTCAAAAACATCAACAGACTGAAAGTATGGTTATAGAAAAACTAGGTTTAGATTTGATAGAGCAACCAACTGATTTTATGAAAAAAGCATGAATTGTTCAAGACAGTTTTTGAAACGCCAATTAGGGTAAAATTAAAAGATAATTACACAGACGCTAAACAAAATTTGTACTAGTTCTAGTTCAAAAGTTTATTTCCATGCATAGTCCATTAAACTGACTTCCAAGGGCTGAGCGATCTGCAATTTAGTGATGGTTTTCACGTATGTGGGCATGTCTGAAAACTGTGAGAGACTCAGTTCTGGTTTCTTCAAATCCAAGGTTGCCATACCCACTTCTCCCTTGGCTAAGCCTCTACCTTCAACAATTGCTGGAAAAGGCAAAAGATCATTATATTGCTATGATGCTTTCAAAATTAGTATACTTAAAAAATTGTAGATATTACTCTATCAAAAATTGATAACAAAACTCAGTGAGCATCTTTTATAGTACAAGACAAATTGTCTTTGTACTTTACTACACTCTTTTATTTATCTTTCTTTAATAATACACTTCGATAAGGTACTCTGGTGGTCAAGTACAAATATGAATGTTAATTGGTATATATTTACTTATTACTATTTTAAATCCAGATAATTTGTTGTAACCCAGTACATTAAATGTGTATTTAAACTTACCTAGACATGTTATATGGAGCTATGGATTATGTTAGAATGATAATTCCAAGGTACAAACAAGACTATCTGGGAACATAATAAAGCTTGCTTTTAGATGATAAAATGTTAGAATGATAATTCATACAAACCAACAAGTGTTGAACAATTGCTTTGTGCTGGGGTTGCAGCCCCTGGGGTTGCACTGCCACCAGTATCACAGGTTCGTCTCTTGGAGGAACCTGAACTGAAACGGGGCGTTCGAAAGCCAGCAGGTGTAGAAAGTCCACTAGAAGTACTGGCACTTCCACTTGTGATAAAGCTTGTGCTGTATCTAGCTCGACTTGTAGAGGAGCCACTGTAATGTTATACAGTTGAATACCGCTATTTCAAAGTTGTTACAATGTATTACCATTCAAATAGCTTTGTTTCTATTAAATTTGTAACCCTTATAATAAACTATATTATTGTAAATAGGTAAGAAAGTCAGAAGATTCTATTGTAGAGATTGTAAACATTGATGTGGTTATTAAAATGTTGATTTTCGAATTTGAATAAAAGATGTAAATAAAGAATACAAAAAATCAGGATTGAAAAAGAAGTGTGAAAAAGCCAATCATTTTAATTAACTGTGTTTGAAATAGATGTGTTCACTGTTGTTGAAAGGCCTTTTCAAATCAGGTTATTAAAACAAGAGAACCCTGAGGACCCTTGAATGCTCACATGAGAAGTTATTTAACACTAGAGACCTCTGGTTTGGGGCTGCTCTTGTCTATGTACAACATCATTAATTGAGCAAACTTCATAGACGACCGCTATTTGAAATTACAAACCAATATTAAAACTTCTGGGCTTTGTCATTTTAAAGATTTTTTTATTTCATTTGGTTTTAAATGTCAGAGCAGACAAAGATAGTGTATTGAATGCTCTATCTACAAATTCAGAAAAGTTAAATGATTGATTGACAAACAAAATTTAGGGGTTTGCCAAAAAAAGGGCTGATCCCAACTGATTAGTCATGCCCTAAGGTACCCTGATGTGAGGCGGCTGTAGTCAGTAGGATAGGACAAGGATCTCTCTGAGGCCAGTTCAGAGTGACCCGTGGAATCTGACCCCACATTGACACTGTCTGTAGTCTCACTTGAATTGTCTGTAGAACCAGGGGTGACCAGCAGACCAAAATCTACAAGGTAATGATATATTTTAATATTAGTAGATTTTTAAAATACAACTTTCAAAATACCTGTATTTTTAACCTGGATTCTAAAATTCAATTTGAAACAAATGACTAAATTCCAATAATTTTAAATAAAGGACTCTTTTTAGAAATAAAATTGGAAAAACAATGCCGATTGTTTGAAGACACAGATTTTGACCACAATATTGTAATCAATTATTGATGAACAACAGATGTACTAGTTACAAAAAAAATAGCAACTTGTTTCACTCATCTTTTGCCATTTGCTTCAGATATTAAACATTACATGTTCACTCACATTTGTTGACAAGTTAATTAAAAATAATAGCAAGCTTGGTTACCAGGGCCCTAGTTCTGGCTTCCATAACTTTAAATGTCGCTTTTTATGATTTTTGACTGGCGCGACTTTATAGTTATGGACTAACCATAACCCCAATAGGAAAGTCAACCAGAAATTCCCGAAAAGTTGACAGGTAACAAAGACCGGTCCAAAACAACTTTTTTTTTCAGTTATTGGCTCAAATCAACCACTTGATTGGAAAGATTGACATTTTTCACATTTAACTGATATATTCTTTCACAAAATACTATCTTAAACATTTAAAATGTATCTATTCTGCTCTTACATATCGAGAAAAACAGCGATGTGACAGACTTTCTTGAAATGCGAATCTCCCGAGATTTCACGGTCATATGACGTTATTTCTATTTTTAGTAACATACCATGTGCTCAGGTGTTTTCCAATTCAGAATGACATTTCCCGGTATTATAGATTATTCTGGCTTGTTTTGTAAACAAATGGTAGTGTAAATACAAACTCAAAGTGCATATTACTTAAAACTACCTGATTCACACTGAAATCAGTCTTATAATCCACCAGACGTAAGTTGTTAATCAAAAATAATAGATTTCAGAAAACGAAAGTAATGTTTACAATTTCAGCAAAAAATGTCAAGGTCGATCCAATGAAAACACGTCACGTGACAAAGCGACAATGGCGTCAAAATTGTGAATTTCAGACTGATGGTAGTTATTTTCATCTACTGTAAGATGCATTTGAAACATTTGAACCTTAAAATATTCCCCGATGCAGTAATTTATATTCATTCACCAATATATGTAGAAATGTATCCAAGAAAATGAGCTTTCTTTGATTTATAGCGTGACATAAATATGTTACGACTCTGGTTGACTTTCGATACGGAGTTGGCTTCAGCGTACAGGTCTGTCAAGACTATATAAACTGTACGCTGAAGTTTCTTTAGCTAAAAGTAATTT
>VMBQ01001643.1:96382-110425 GCA_007657795.1 Dreissena rostriformis | reverse complement strand
CCACTCAGAAAAGGAGTCAACCTCATCAGCGATAGCAAAGGCAAAGCTGAACTGCTTCTAGACCAATTTAAATCAGTTTTCACCAAAAGCTCTGATAACCAACTTCCACCTACAAGACTTAGAGCCAAGAATAACATACAACCAATTCATATCACAGAAAAAGGACTAAAGAAACTATTGGAAAAAGTAAACCCGAACAAAGCATCAGGACCAGACAACATACCAAATCGTATTTTGAAACAATGTGCATCACAACTTACACCAATTCTGCAAACAATCCTACAAAAATCCTTAGACACTGGAGAACTACCAAAAGACTGGAGGGACGCAAACATCTCAAGCATATACAAAAAAGGGGACAAGCACCTACCAGAAAATTACAGACCAGTTTCACTTACCTCTGTAATCTGCAAGATACTGGAACACATTATATGCAGACACCTCCTAAAACACCTTGAATCAAACAAAATATTAACAAACTTAAACCATGGATTTAGATCTGGTTACTCGTGCGAAACACAACTGATTACCACACTAGACGACCTCCTCAATGAACACAACAAAGGACACCAAGTTGACATAGCCATTCTAGATTTTTCAAAAGCATTTGACACAGTACCACACAACAAACTCCTACACAAGCTCCACCAATACGGAATCCAGGGAAACATACACACATGGCTCACCAACTTCCTCACCAAAAGAAACATGAGAACAATAGTTGAAGGAGAAACATCAAATGAAACCACCGTAGACTCAGGTGTACCCCAAGGCACAGTCCTGGGACCGATAATGTTTCTCTGCCATATAAACGACCTCCCAGATTGCGTAAACTCATCCGTCAGACTATTCGCAGACGACTGCCTACTGTACAGAACAATTAAAAACGAAAAAGACCATCACACTCTACAAAAAGACCTTCTTAACTTAGAAAAATGGGCTAGCGACTGGGGCATGAGGTTCAACGCCAAAAAATGTTATATTATGTCAATAAACCAAAAATCAAACAAATTCTATGATCTAGACAATCACATATTACAACAAGTACAGGACAATCCATACTTAGGTATACTAATATCAAACGACCTCAAATGGAGCAAACACATCAATAACGTTTACAGTAAAGCAAACTCTACACTTGGATTTATACGCAGAAACCTCAGAAATGTACCTGAAGCATGCAGAAAAACAGCCTACATAGCACTAATAAGATCAACCATGGAATACGGGGCAACCATATGGAACCCATACTTACAAGGGGACATTGACAAACTAGAAAGACTACAGAACAGAGCAGCTAGGTTCATAAAGAAAGACTATAACAACAGAAGCCCCGGTGCAGTAACAAGCATGAAATATGAACTCAAGTTGGAAGAGCTCAAGGAAAGAAGGATCCGTCTTCGCCTCATACTTATGTACAAGGTGGTTGAGGGGTTGGTACCGTCACTTCCACCTGACAAATTCCTAAAATTCTCTAAACCTAAACGCAAAATTAAAGCAACAATCTTTTCGGACCATATAGTAACAAATTTTGAAAACAGTCAAGTTTGCAACAACTCAAAAGGCCTACAAATCCCAGATAGCAAAGCTATACAGTAAAAAAAAAACTCCTTCTTTGTGGACACAGTTATTCACTGGAACCACCTCCCAGACAGTGTGGTGCAGAAGGACAGCGTAGAGTCGTTCAAAAACGCTCTACAGAACTACTGCGCAACATAATGCGCACTCTCATTCCGTTGAAATAAAAACCACAAGTCGGGATCTTCAACGTACAGATACAGATTTTGATAACTAAACTAATTCCTTAAAAAGTTAAAGCCTAAAGGAGAAAAAACGTTTTGAAGTATCCTGGTGTTGGGTATTTTCGACAGTGAATGTCCAAGACTCCAAGTATAATTGAAAACAAATAGGCACTTCCCCAGAATTGTTCACCACCCTTGCAGGAAAATTCTTTAGTAGAAATATTTATTAAAATTGTATAATTCTTTATAATTTTACTTTCTTTGTCTCCCTGACTTTCATGACAACTGAGTTTGACTATTTCAATAAGAACACACTACATGCCAACCATTACAATTTATATATGTCTTTTGCCTTTTAAGGCTTTATATTTAAAAAAAATAAAAAAATCTGACTAGTTTTTTATATGGCACTCTTGGGACTTTTCAGTGAAAGATCTTTTAAATCATAAATGAATTAAATTTGCAATAGAAATTACCAAAATATAATATAAGTACAGTATGTAGTCACAAGACATTGAAGCTGAAATTTGGCACCCCATCAGAAGGAGGATACTACCTTATAACAGCGCTGTAATTTACAGAATTTACTATCATATATTACATTATTATAATGCAACTTCAAGCTAATGGAATGAAATCAGTTATTTTATTGTTTGTTATTTTCAAATGTTTAAATGTTTTTCACACTTACATAGTCATGCTAACATGTTTTCAGCTGTTTTTAGGAATACTGACCATAAGAATTTGACAGTTTTGTTGTAAACTGAGATCTGACATATTTGTGCATGGTTATATTTGTGGGGCTATGAGTTTTGGTAATTATAGTTAGGAAAGTTACCATTAATTTTATTTGTTACAAGTGCACATGTCTATTTAACTACTGTTATCGTTATTGACTGATTTCAGAGATGATGCAGGAGTCTAAACTAACAAACTTCCAGCAAAGACACTTAGAAAAACAATTACGAGGTAACTTGAGCCTTCAAATTAATATGTAAATTGTTGTCTTGAACACTAAATATCTTAACACAGAATATCTTCAACATGTCACTCACTTGCTTGATGTCTTGCTTATCCCAATAATACTTAAAGTATTATGCTCATAATGAAGTGCAATTTTCAAGCCTTGGTATTGACTTGAACTGCAATAATAGTTACTCACATATCCTTTCATTTGAGTGTATTATATGCGACTTATTGTACACATTTTAAGCATGTTGTTGAAATAAAGTTTCAAAATTTAAATCTCGCTCTGTATTAACACAGTTGCATTTTCAAAATCAATTTTATAGTAAGTCTGTGGTTTTTGTTTACACGAGGTCATTTAAAATTATAATTTTTCAAGTTACTTTTCTATGCTTAGATGCATCGCATAATAAAATTAATTTCATAGATGGCAACTTTCATTTCACATCTCAATGACTTCAAGCCCTGGTTGCATGTAAAATTTATATGAGCTGCACTCTGGGAAAACCGGGCTTAATGCATGTGCGTATAGTATCATCAGTCTGCTCAGGCTAATCAGGGATGTCACTTTCGACTTTTGTGGAATTGTTTGTTTAAAGGAAATGTGTTTGTAACGAAAAACAATCTAGGCGTCAGTGGCGTCAACTTATTACGCACGTCATGAATGAAGTCTGGTTTTCACAAAGCGTGGCTTATACAATAACAGTTAAATTTACAATGTGCCATCATATGCCATGAAACGATTATATAAATAAATATAATAATAATAATGTTATCTTATAATATGCATTAAGCGTTGTATTATATTTTGATTATTTCAAATCTTTAGGAGGTGGAACCCTTCCAATGACATGCAATCCAACATCCAGCGCTAAAAAGAAGCAGCCAGCTCCTCCAAAGAAACTTCCCAAGGTCCTAAATCCAAAGTAAGATGTACTTATTATGCAAATAGGTGTTTTTTTTGTTATCAGGGTTGTCCAAATTGTTTGCTCATGTTGTCAAAAAGCATGAGTTAACAATTGCAACACAGCAATAATTAACTTTATAATTGCTTTATGGACAAGTTTCAAAAAGAATTTCAAAACTACCAAGATAAACATACTGGTTAGGTAGGGAAAGATCAGGAGAGACATAGTAAGGGGCTGCTCCTTTTAGCAGCACCCTGTACCATTTGTGATCCTTCATCTCTCCCTTGGTAATTTTTGAAGTTATGAATGAATTATTGTGGATTTATGTGATATCATTTTGAAATAAGTTGGTAACTGCATTGGCTATTAAATTTTCTAAACAATTACCACACTATCTCTATTACTATAATCCTTTTACACGATTGAAAGTAAAGGCATACACATGCAATATCAAAAACAAACAATTTCAGTAAAAGTCCTGTACATTTTGAATGCTATAAGGCAGTATTGACTAATACTTATAGTCCTTCTCTTCAAGGAATTACCACAACAACATTCGCACCAAGGAGGATATAGAAGCGTCTGGGGCATATGAGAGACCCAAGTATGAACCTGGGCCCTCTCACTGTAAGTAGGACCGCTGTTCCACTTATGGGGCCATATCCTCAGCATCCCTTAGAGAACATTTTAAATGTAATGCTTTATTCTACAAAAACAAGAAAGATTTTGTATGCCCCCTTTTTAAAAAAGGGGGTATATTGTATTTGGCCTGTCTATTTGTTATTCTGTCTGTCTGTCTGTCTAAAACTTAAAGAAATCTTAAAGTTTTGTCATAACTTTTTGCAATATTGAAGATAGCAAATTCATATTTGGAATGCATGTGTATCTCATGGAGCCGCACATTTTGAGTGGTGAAAGGTCGAGGTCATCCTTCAAGGTCAAAGGTCAAAAAAAAACTGCGCATTAGGGGCATTGTGTTTCTGACAAACACATCTCTTGTTTGCTTCTGAGATTAAGCCCACATATTTTTATGACAAAATAAAAATTACCAGTCTTACCACAGATTTTAGGAATTTTATGCTTTCAAGAAATGTGCTTTTATTTGTGGTGGACTGGAATTGGATATAGTTTTGATTAAATATTTACATATCATTAATCGACTGTTTTCAATAAAATAACAATTTTATAAAATGCAATATTTCCAGCTTTAACTTGGTTTTCCAGGCTTTCTTGACTCTTGTTGAATGAATTATTACTGCAGCATTTAAGGTGCTAGCATAATATTGCGTAACCAACTAATTGAAATTATTTTATATAATGCATTATTGAACAGTGTCTCGTGTTTAGAAAATCTGGTGAACCACTTAAGAATCATGATTTCTGAAAGTTAATTTTCAGGATGTGTATAGGTCTTTGTAATGTTAGTAGTTTTATAGTACACACAGATATATGTAACTCATAAATGAGCCTTGCTCTGTGAAAATGGTGTTAAATGCATGTGCGTAAAGTGCAGACTGCAATCAGGGACGCCACTTTCCAAGTAAACTGCATTTTGGATAAGTAGACACTTCCTTAAAAAAAAAGAAAAATACAATAAAAGTGGAAAGTGTTGTCCCTGATTAGCCTGTGCAGACTGCAATCAGGGACGCCACTTTCCACCTAAACTGTATTTTCTATAAGAAGAGACTTCTTTTAAACAAAAAATACACACATGCATTTAACCCCCTGTTCCAAGAGCGAGGCTCAAATATTTCTAACCTATCAATTATTCTATGATCAAGGGTCCAGGAATTCTGAGAAGGAGAAGGAGAAGCTTGCCAACATGATGGCATTTGGACAGGACATAGACCCCAATCTGGAGCGGCTACGGAGACAGCAATTGATGCGGGGCATGGAGTTAGAGGAAGAACCACGTGTTGTAGACAGATTNTGCATGTGTATCTCATGAAGCTGCACATTTTGAGTGGTGAAAGGTCAAGGTCATCCTTCAAGGTAAAAAAAATATATAAAAAAAATGCATGTGCATCTCATGGAGCTGCACATTTTGAGTGGTGAAAGGTCAAGGTCATCCTTCAAGGTCAAAGGTCATTTTATTTTATTTTTATTTATTTTCAAAGCGGCGCAGTAGGGGGCATTGTGTGTCAGACAAACACATCTCTTGTTTTAATATATGTTGTTCATTCGAATTGTCGCATTCGATTTCACCTCTAATTTGAAATGAATTTTGGTTCCCACCAAGTTTTTTTACACCTAATCAACAGTGTTTATTTATAAAGTAATGCCCTAGTTTAAGATGTCCTTCAAAGTTGATGGCTTGGCAGTCATGGCCTGGTTATGTTTTCGCACCTTCAATTGTTTTCTACTTGTCCAACTCTTTTTGACAGTCCCAATAGCTTTGCAATAGCAGATAAACTCTAGTATAGTGTAAACATCACATGTACATAGAAAACAACCTTGATGTAAATGTCAGTCTGTACGTTTAACAGACAAATACATTAATTGCATTCAATAAATTCATAATAATGCTCAGCCAATCTAATAAAGTCATCTGAACAGGTGATTACACTACAGTTACCAGAATATGAAAATAGTTATAGGTACTTAAGGTTCTAATTTGAATTATTATGTCGTTTGATTTAACAAAATAATGATGAGGTTTGATAACATTTACAAAGAAACATGATAAGACTATAGAAAGTCATTGACGTTTCCAACCAGATTTTGTAGAATATAATGATTTAAACATAAAGAAATATCCACCTATTTGTATATACACGATTATCATTAGCACTTGTGTTCATACCACTATGAACCATAAATGATGTGTTTATTTCAGTACAAGCAGAGATTGATGAGCGCAGAGATTTCTTGCGTGATATGGAGGCAGTGGGACAAGGGGAGAAATATCGTTCACTCATCGACACACAGATCTCACAAGTAAGGCCAACAAAACTCTGTCTATGTGTGTATCACATGAAACAGAGTTCTCGCTCTGTGAAAAAGGGGCTTAATACATGTGCGTAAAGTGTCGTCCCAACCAGGGACGACACTTTCCGCTTAAACTGGATTTTGCTAAGAAAGACTTTCTTTAAACGAAAAATAGCATACAGGCCGAAAGTGTCATCCCAGGTTAGCCTGTGCGGACTGCACAGGCTTATCTGGGATGACACTTAATGCACATGTATTAAACCCCCTTTTCACAGAGCGATGCTCATATATTGATGGTAAATGGTAAATAAGAAAAATAATATAATAATTTTCATCACTTTATGTAAGAAAACTATACTGGTTTAACAGTTGATATGCATCTGTACGGAGTTACAGTTCCTGATATTAGCTAATTCACACCAATGTCCAAACGTTTTAGAGTGAAATTTTGTAAAAATGACTCATAGTTAGTGGTTTAATGTGTTACTAATGGTTTTATATACATGTGCTTTTGTTTACTTTAAATAGATTCCAGTTTACACACAGGATATTTATGGAAAAAAACGCACTCATGCACATTGTTATTAAGTATTTAATTCGATTCTATTAAAGGCTAAATGAAGCTGCCTATTTCTTAAACCTTTAGCAAGAAATATTTTTAAATAACGAATCTTTTAATCATTATATTTTAAATAAATACTTCTTTCTAAACATGTATTGTGCATTTTACTTTTATTTTATTTCCAGGCAATTCGAGAAATGGAATTAATAGACAAAAAAAGATCAAAGGAATTGGAAGAACTTATAGCTAAAGAAAATTCTAAAAGGAAATGATGTGTATTATCAAAGAAAAATCAAGACAAACATATTAATATGTTAAAGGCAGATGGTTATATTGTGCTGGAAGCTACCTGTATCATGCAAGAGACAACTAATCCAATGTTTGTAAATAGTTGTGTGGCATTCTTATTCGTTACCTTCATTTACACATCAAACGCACAAGTAAGGTGTTGGTACAAATACCATTGTGTTTCAGTGGTTTCATGTGCTTGACTTAGGAACATATGAACTGTTGCAGTGATGCATGGATTCTGCACATATCTCCGTCAATATGTATTTGCTCTTGCCTTATGGTTGTGTTTATACTGCAATATTCCTCAAAGTTCTACAAGAAATGTGTAAACTAGATATAAGTTAAAAACACTTAATAGAAGAAAATTAGGTAAGGGAAATATTTGAAATAGAATGTTGGTCAATTTTTCTTGGTAACATTTTTGGCAGTCTGTGAAGATATTGATCTTAAAAAAGCCACACAGACATATCACATGTTGACATGTTTGTTTTTCTTGTGATATCAACTGTACAGTTTGTCACTACCATTGGTAACACTTCAGCTCTTGTATAACTTAATTTAATTATTTAACATATAATTTCCAAATTGTTATTATTTGACTGATTTTAATGTTTTTTTATTGATTTTATTTTATCTAGAAGAAAGCTGCATATACATATAGCATTCCCACTGTCCACCTGTGCAAAGTTTCCTGCCCCAGCCATAACTTTTCCTTATATCAATTATTTTTGAAATAACTTGCCACAAATGCCCGCATCATAAGACGAGGTGATGCGTGCAACAGCTTTTCGCCTGCATCAAGTCAAAGGTAAAAAATAGCTGTAAAACAGCTTGTCCGGACCTTAATTTTGTCTTTCATCATGCAATTAAAAAATAACTTACCACAAATGACTACCACAAGGGGCTGGAATGTTGTGTCGCCCATCTCATTACCTCAAATGTCAAGGTCAAACTTTAAGGTAAAATTCATAAACAGCTTGTTTGGGACATAAGTATAGTTTGATGTCAGAAGTGGAAAATGTGGGCATCCATGCCCTATGGGCACTTGTATTGTATTATTTTTGCAAATTTAAATTGCTCCAAGTATCATTTTTTTACAAAGTGCTGTGATATTTTCGTCAGTGTCTCTTCCTTTATAATTGAGCCATCTTCATTAATTTGATCATTTTGAATATTATAATTAATTCCGTCCTATTTTGCTTATTAGTTTCTTACATTTTGTGTTCAAACATTTACTGTATATATGTATATGTATGTGTTGTTAAAATAGGCAATAAACCTTTCCCAGGTGTTTGGGTGTAAAACTTTGACATTGCTTTATATTGCTTAATTGATTCGTTAAAAAAATCAGTACATTTCAAATTATTATGTCTCGACCTTCTTTTTTCCTTATTTACTCTAAAGCAGTCAATAAGTTACACAGACTTCAATTACTCCCGCTATGGTGCAATCAGGCAGTCTGGCCAGGAGCTAAGCTGTCCACTATGAAGTCAAAAGGTTTCATGGTATCATAAGTGGACCGGGTAGCTCCTGACCAGACCACGCTGGCCACACATGGCATAAGACCAATTTTCACATGATGCAGCTAATTTTATTAATATACAAGTCATTCCAAATCTAAATGTTGTTGCCTTGAGGCATCCGCTGAAGGTAAATAATTGTTGAAGAAGGGACTGTAACTTTGACTTCAATAACGTCAACTGGTTAGTAAACATGCTGTCCTATTAGTTCAAGATTCTGTATGGTTAATCATGGCCAATCAAAGAACACAGAACTAAAAAAAATACATCCTTTTATTTTCAAAAACAACAAAAATAACAATGTACTGATAATGTTATCAATTGATAATGCCACTTACAAGCCAATATGGCTATGGCACAAAACTCCCATTAACAAACATGGACAACACTTTAAACTGCTTCACAATTCTCTCGTTAAGTTAGTATGTGAATACTTAATCAAAGATATTTTCCAGAAAATGCAATAATGAATCAGGATTTTAAACACATCTGCAAAACTGTTTGCCAAAAAAAACAGCAAGCAAACTTCTTTTATTCCCTGTCTAAGGACTGTTATTGAAACAATTGATTTTATTGTAACAAAAACAACATTGCATTAGTTTATCAGATCTGTTAAAAAAGAAGCAAATAAATTGACAATCATTGACAAATATGTTTAAACTGAAAAAACGGCATAATATATACACAAAATGAATTTTCAGTTCTGTATAATTATGTAACATTGTTGCATGATAAATATATATAAAAAAGACTTTAATCATTACTGATTAATGCTGAAGTACAAAAACCCTTAATATAATCAACAACAAAAGTTGTGGTGTTCTATGAAAAAACAACTGTTATTTATACAACATATTTCTAGCTGGTAAATTAATGTTCTCTTCATTGTATGCAAATAAATGCTTATTTTTTTCGAATGTTGGACTGCAGAGGTTTTGGATTCTGTATGATTTGTCTGTAAGGATTTTGATCAGTGGTAGGGGGAGAAAGGCTGTAGAAAGGATTTCAAAACCAATCCCCACACTAGTTATTTTTCATGCCGGGGATTGAACCCGCAATCCTCAAATTTGTAGCCCAGCTCCCTACCAACTGAGCTAGCCAGCCAGGTTTCTAATTAAATGTATCATTTGTTCTATCACAAAACGAAAACTTTATGTCTAGGTTTCTAAGAGAAATAATAGTGTACTGGCATTGCTTGAATCATGAAGCATATTTTAATAATATGATACGTGTACTTTTGAAACCTAATGAAATGCAAAGCTATGTTTTTAATGCAAGTTGAAGGTGTGTCAATTTTAATAAAAGTAAAAACATAATAGATCAGACACCTTATTAAGTAAATTACAAACAGAAACAATCATTAGCACCTTTAGAGAGACATAAGCTGAGATGATATGCATAACATACATTCAAAAACACACACATTGGTAAGAAGAACAATTTGTTTACAAACTAGAGCCATAAGTATATTCATGTACAACAAATCAGTGATACCAGATAGTGATACATTCAACAGATATATTTTTCAAATAAATTACACAAGTTTTCAGTATGAAACCGTTATACCAGCTCAACATTTCTACATAAGATACAAAAGCTTTACACTTAACCCTCGAGTTACAGACATCAGTTCAATGCCACATATCATGTCACAAATGCATACTGCATGGTCTGTGTGATTCAATATCACTAGTCCCCCATACTGCATGGTCTGTGTGATTCAATATCACTAGTCCCCCCCAAAAAAAATCTTCAATGTACAAACGGGCTACACTACTCTTTCAGAGTTATGTGTCACAGTGAGTGATTCTGTCTGACAGTCTCCATTCAGTTGATTTCTTTAGATTTAATAGAAAACTTAATCACACAAACAATGTTCGAATAAGGGATGGCAATGACAAGCCACATTTGGTATTCAAATATTTGGTCATCAAAGTATTGGAATATTCAGAGGCCTGGAAGGCAATAAATGTAAACAAGATCTAAAAGTTTAAATACCGAACTTTATGGTACTGAACATTGCTAACCAGTATACAAACAATTACCTACTGTGAGAAAAAACTTTCAACATGTTTGTTCTTTTTATTGTATTAAAATATAACAAGTATATAGACATAATGTTAAAAAAATAACTTCCATACAGACCTTCGTAGCAACACAAAACATGAACTTTAATCAGAGTAACCGCTTGACAACGGAGCAGTGTTTCTACTTATAAATATAACTTTGTCAACTAGGTCAGATGACAGCCCGTTGCGTAGTTTGTTAACCACAAGTCTGTCCTGCATTATTATAGACCAAGCTTTACTTATTATTACCCTTATTAAAAAAAACACAATTAACAAGTTGGTATTTGAATCGTATGAATTATGCAAATAATTTTTATTATTCCAATATTCGAAGATTTGTTGTGCAAGCAAATTATGACTTCAAAACTTAAATTTAAGGAAAGTGAGAGTGGTCTCCCATTAACTGTTTTTGAAATCACGCCTACATAAAGTTTCATGTAACTAAAACAAAGCTTATAAATGGCACGTTTCATTGTTTGTTTAACACCTAATATCATTAATACATGCTCAACATGTAGTACAAATGTATCACACATCAACAATCGCACTGGTTATTTATCCAGAATATGTGCCTCTGCATTCATTCTGCATTTATCGGCTACCGGACTAGCTTCTTTCCTTTTGATAGACCTGCAACAAAGCAACAATAAAGATATTCTTAGTGCTGTGGCTGAACATTTAAAATCTTGACATGTTTTGAACACTGAAAATATAAAGATGCTTGTACCAAAAATAATTTTTAAAACTTAAATAATATGAAATGTAACATTAAGCATTTTAAGTGTGTATGCAAACTATTTAAATGTAAATCTTTTTTTTGCTCAAAATTGGGAAGGAAAAACATAAACACGAAAAGTAATACCAACAGGAAATAAAAAAGTTATATGTGTTCATTTTTTTTAAACATGAGTGCCCTTGTGGCTGTTACGTGCTAACCTGAGTTCACAGACCCAATTGTTGAAGACTTGACAAATGTTGTTTTTTTCCCTTTTTAAAAAATTAGATTTTTCATTAGATTGACCAGAGCTATTTTAGTCTGTTCCACATAAATATGTTATACATAAAACATGACCTGATTGTAGAACATAAAGCCTCAACTATAAAGGCAGTGTTGGGGAAATGTGTTGATTTATATGAAGGGTGCTTGAAAAGGAAGGCAACAGTTGAAGGTCAACACCTGATTAATCAAGGACCATAACTCAAAAATGTGTGGGATGATTTAATTTGTTATTAAACTTGGTCAACAAATTATTAAAATACGGGTGATTTAGCTGTATTTGAAATTGTAGGCCAAATTATTTAAACACATATTTTGGTGAAGATATAATTATGTAACTTGTTTATGCAAGGAATATAAACAAGAAATACAAAGTAACTGAAATTCAAAATGAATAAATTAAAGATATGGTAGTATCTAATGATGATAAGTTAAGTTTGGAGATTGTTATACCGCTCATTCCTTCATGATTAATTCACAAAATGCAAGAATTACATCATGTATTTTACACAACTGATGTACAACCAATACACAGTTCTCACATTCAAGTACGTTTTAATAGGACACAACAAAGATATTATTAACTTTGTTTATTATACATTTTGTCATTTATTACAAACAACATAGCAGGCAATTCATTTGTTTCATTTTTGAATATTTTTTTAATTTAGGAAGTAAAAAAAAATCATGCCGTTATATTAGTGCCTTTAATAATGCTTGTTAAAGACTGTAAAACTCTTGAACAATTAAACTTGTGGTACACATGCAAAGAAAAACAACTAGCATGCATTTTTGAGACTGATATCTATGTAGGGAAAATAGTAATAAGTGTCTGATGCAAAACCAACAAAAGGTTATATTGCCAACATTAAGTCAATAAACGCAAGAGGGCCATGATGGCCCTGAATCGCTCACCTTTTACTAGAATTGGCCCGGTGACCTAATTTTTTACCCCAGATGACCCATATACGATCCAAAATCAGATATTATCAAGATAAACATTCTGACCATATTTCATTAAGATCATATGAAAACTATGACCTCTATTTTCTACATAAGGTTTTTCTATTATTTGACCTAGTGACCTAGTTTCTGACCCCAGATGACCAAAATATAATCCCTATCCAGATGTCATCAAGATAAACATTTTGACAAAGTTTCATAAAGATCTGATGGAAACTGTGACCTCTATTGTCTACACAATGTTTTTCTATGATTTGACCTAGTGACCTAGGTTTTGACCCCAGATGATCCAAATACAATCCCAACCCAGATTTAATCAAGATTAACATTCTGGCCAAATTTTATTAAGATTGGATGAAAACTGTGACCTCTACTGTCTACACAAGTTTTTTTAAACTTTGACCTGGTGACCTAGTTTTTGACCCTAGATGACCCAAATTCGATTCCAACCCAGATTTTAACAAGACAAACATTCTGACCATATTTCATTAAGATCTGATGAAAACTGTGACCTCTATCGTCTACACAAGGTTTTTCTATTATTTCACCTAGCGACCTAGTTTCTGAACACAGATGACCCAAATACAATCCCAAGCCAGATTTCATCAAGATAAACATTCTGACCAAATTTCATAAAGATTAGATGAAAACTGTGACCTCTATTGTCTACACAAGTTTTTTTCTATTATTTGACCTAGTGACCTAGTTTTTGACCCCAGATGACCCAAATACAATCCCAACCCAGATTTTATCAAGATAAACATTCTGACCAAATTTCATAAAGATTGGATGAAAACTGAGACCGCTATTGTCTACACAATGTTTTTCTATTATTTGACCTAGTGACCTAGTTTTTGACCTCGGATGACCCAAATACAATCCCAACCCAGATTTCATCAAGATAAACATTCTGACCAAATTTCATAAAGATTGGATGAAAACTGTGACCTCTATTGTCTACACAAGGTTTTTCTATTATTTGACATAGTGACCTAGTTTTTGACCCCAGATGACCCAAATACAATCCCAACCCAGATTTTATCAAGATAAACATTCTGACCAAATTTCATAAAGATTGGATGAAAACTGTGACCTCT
>VMBQ01001643.1:65491-94749 GCA_007657795.1 Dreissena rostriformis | reverse complement strand
TATGCGCATGGAAAGGTGTTGTCCAGATACACATGCATACCAAATATGAAAGCAATATCTGAAGGGACACAGTAGTTATGAACCTTTTTCGAATCACGGTCGCAGATTTCCAAACCTGAACGCTGACCTCAAGTTCAAGGTCAAGGTCACAGGGGTAAAAAATTGTATGCGCATGGAAAGGTGTTGTCCAGATACACAAGCATACCAAATATGAAAGCAATATCTGAAGGGACAGAGTAGTTATGAGCCTTTTTCGAATCGCGTTCACAGATTTCGAAACCTGAACGCTGACCTCAAGTTCAAGGTCAAGGTCACAGGAGTAAAAAATTGTATGCGCATGGAAAGGTGTTGTCCAGATACACATACCAGATACCAAATATGAAAGCAATATCTGAAGGGACACAGAAGTTATGAGCCTTTTTCGAAAAGTGTGAACCCGCCGCGGATGCCGACGCCGCGACCGCAGGCGAAGTAACACCTATATGTCCCCTGACCATAGTCAGGCGACACAAAAATTGTGTTTGATTTCCATCAATTTAATATTGAAGACTTTAAGATAACAGTTCTACAATAGAAATTAGAAATGTTCACAGTTTTGTGGCCCAATCTTGGTATATGAGCCTTGCTCTGTGAAAAGGGGTTTTAATGCATGTGAGTAAAGTGCCATCCCATATTAGCCTGTGCAATGAGCACAGGCTAATCAGGGACGACACTTTCCAGTATTAAGATATTGTTCGTTTAAAAGAAAGACTCTTCTAAGCAAAAAATCCTGTTAAGGCGGAAAGTGTCGTCCCTGATTAGCGTGTGCAGACTGCACAGGCTCATCTGGGATGACACTTTACGCACATGCGTTTAACCCCCTTTTCACAGAGCAAGGCTCATATGTATCAGCTATAGCCATTTCAGTGTATTCTTACCTCAACCTGTCCTGGTCGATGCTGTTCACAATCTTGTCCCTCTGATTGATAATCTCCATCTTCTTCTCAATCAGCTCTTCCTCCTCGTTACGGTCATCAGCTGACTTCTGATCCTCTACAAATTGACAAAAATAGTACACAGTGGCTTCACATCACTCCAAGTGTGCATGTAAAAAAACAAAAACATTGAGGGACAACAATGTCAATTTGTCACAAAAAACGGCAGTTAAACAAGAGCACCGCATAGCGGATGCCAACGCTTGGCTGTGGGTGCTTGGATTTTGTTTTTTTGACCTTTGACCTTGAAGATCATCATTGACCTTGACCTTTTCACCACTCAAAATGTGCAGGTCGATGAGATACACATGAAAAAGCAAAAAAAATAAAAAATGACCTTTGACCTTGAAGGTTGACCTTGACCTTGACCTTTGACCACTCAAAATGTGCAGCTCTATGAGATACACATGCATGCCAAATATTAAGTTGCTATCTTCAATATTGCAAAAGTTAAGGCCAATGTTAAAGTTTTCGGACGAAAACGACGACGCGGAAGACAAGAGGGCTATGACAATGCCTCGGTTTTTTTTAGCCGAGCTAAAAATCTGGGTAACATTGATCTGTGAAGAATGTATAAAATATGTATTTAATGATTGCAAAGAAAGTTTTTTTTTTTATTAAACGATTAAAACTATTTGAGTTTGAGAGCAGGACTATATATATATGTTTAATTTAGATAATATTATGTTCATAAAGATTATCACCAAGATGAATGAGGATACGATATAAACTGCTTGCATTAAAGAGTGGACATCGTTCTCTTGGAAGCTGCCTGCCACAGGTGTTCCCATGATATGCCCGATGTTTAAAATGGTGGTTGGACTATGGCTTTAGCAATTGGTTGATTTTTTCTAAATGCCCTTAAGAGATACACATTGTAATTAAATTTGTTTTATGGCGCCTGACAAAGGAAGAGTTCCATCTAGCCAAATACAAAATGCCTTAGCCAACTTTTGGAAAAAACAGATATAATTGGAGTATTTGGATAATTTGTTCTGGTTGCCAACACATAAATAAGAAATTTTAGGTAATTTTCTAATTCTAAAACAAGATTGAAATGTGTTGGTATCAATTTATCAATAATGAGTAGTTTCATAAGACAAGAAGTGAGCAATTCTTTCAGAAAAAAAAGCCAGACCAATAGCTTGACCTTCACATTATGCCTTGTCCATCACAAACACTTTTCAAATCCCTAAAGAACACAGAAACTATGAGAGGTATTCGAGAATCTAGAGTGTGCCACATTACCAGGTGTCTCTACAAGGCGTCTCAGGTGAAGTTCCACCTCATCCTGCTCAATCTCCAGCTCCTGCTCACGATTCCTGTAACATATACATGGATATATATGAATCACGCTCTCAGAAAACAGAGTTTCATGCATGTGCCTAAAGTGTTGTCCCATGTTAGCCTGTGACTTTCCGCCTTAACTGGTGTTCGTCAAGAAGAGTCTTCCTTTAAACAAAAAATACAATAAAATTCTCAAGGATAAGCTCTGGGCCATATTTTCTTTTGCACTTTTCGCTTGCCACTGAATTTATAATAAAAATGTAGAGAACAAAATATGTATAGTTCCTTCAAATCTACAATAATTGGGGTCCTTATTCTGTAAAACAACTGATCAATATGTTTGTTCTTTTTGTGCACATGGTTCTTAATCAACACAATAAGTATTGGCACAGCATAAACAATAACAAATAAGAAGACAAATTATTCAGCAAACTCTTATAGAGGCTTACAGGTAAATGAAGTCATTCTCCATGCGAACCAGGTCATTCTTCTCGTTGACAAGTTGGAACCAGGAAATCATGAGCTCATCGTCTTCTTCACTCACTGCAACAGAAACAGTTTGGGCATTCAACAAGTATGACAGAAATGAGTGGCGCTCTTAGAAAATGTGGTTAACCCTTTGCATGCTGGGAAATTTGTCGTCTGCTAAAATGTTGTCTGCTAAATTTCTAAAATTAGCATTTTCTTCGATTTTTTTTCAAAGAATACTATCAGAATAGCAAACAGTTTGGATCCTGATGAGACGCCACGTTCTGTGGCGTCTCATCTGGATCCAAACTGTTTGCAAAGGCCTTCAAAATCTGGTTCCAGCGCTCAAAGGGTTAAATGCATGTGCGGAAAGTGTCGTCCCAGATTAGCCTGTGCAGTTCGCACATACCAATCAGGGACGACACTTTCCGCCTTAACTGGTTTTTTGTCAAGAAGAGTCTTCCTTAAAATGAAAAATACAATAAAAGCGGAAAGTGTCGTCCCTGATTATATAGCCTGTACGGACTGCAAGGGCTAATCTGAGACAACACTTTACGCACATGCATTAATGTACCAGAAACTTGTCACTATTGAATGATTGAATGATATTGCAAAAACATACTTATTGTTTTATTTGCAAAAGTAAAACTGCAAATGTCTAAAAAACACAATGCTGTTTATGTATTACATGAAAGATTGCACAGTATTCAATTTAAAATTCAATGTATTAATTACTCGTAAAATGACAACTCAAATGATAGCTTTTTAAGTTTAAAATGATATACGGTAAGAATAAGCTATTGGCTACATCCTGTACTACAATATATACTACAAATCGAGGTTTGAACATGAAGCCATATCTTCTATCAAATTCTATATCAGCTATGATAGTTTTAATCCTAATCCCAAAATTAACAATGGTGTGTCATCATAAACACATGAAAACTATGACAACTATGAATATAGCAGATATGTCTTGAAGGATGATACAATACTTGAAAAGGTAATATGATGCAATAAAAGTTAAAATCTCCATTGACTAGCATTCAAATTTAGAATCAAACTGAGTATGCAATAAAAACTGACATTCCGGAAGAATTCAAATTATGTTTTAACACCAAGAAAAGATAAAACTGAGTATTAAACAATTATTTTTACTACAGAACAAAAACATAGACAAAACACAAACAAAAACGGTTAGCGCATATACAAAAGAAAAATTCCATGTTGACCCAGCATTAACTACAATCTAAAAGCAATAGATTGACCATGGTGACACAAATAACGAAATGAAGTATTAAATATTATTTTTTCACAGAAATGATGCAACAGGTTCCCATTTCATTTGCATTGTCATGGTTGTTTTATTACTTTGCCATGAACTTCGTCATTATTGTTCATTTAAAAAATAACAAAGGTGTACACAAATTAAAAGCATTTTTCAGTGTTTGAGTGTGTTAATTTAATGATCAGCCTGTACCCTAACCAAAGAAGTATGAAAATTGAATATCTTACCTGAACCATAACGCTTCAGTAAAAGTAAATTTGATTTATTTTCATTTCAACTAGGAATGGATCTAATAATGCATTAACAGTTAAATTATAGGAATTGGATAGGGAAATATAAGAAAAAAAGATATGTGTTTGTCAGACACACAAAGCCCCCTACTGCGCCGCTTTGAATTAAACAAAATATTTTTTTATTATATCCCTTTAAAAATTATTACTTCCCTTGTGAAAATGATATGTACCTGCCAAATGATAAATAGAAATTATCTCCCTTTAAAGCTTGTTACTTCCCTTGGAATTTGTTTTTTGACCTTTGACCTTGAAAGATGACCTTGACCTTTCAGCACTCAAAATGTGCAGCTCCATGAGGTAGACATGCATGCTGAATATCAAGTTGCTATCTTCAATAGTGCAAAAGTTATGGCCAATGTTAATGTTTTTGGACGGACGGACGGACAAACGGACTGACAGTTCAACTGCTGTATGAAACCCTACCGGGGGCATAACAACTATTCTAAGTGTTGTTGTTATTGTTCTTGCTTATGTCCTAACTATCAATGTAACGTACTGTGACACAGAACAACACAATTTAAGAATCAAAGTGATCACTGTAAACAGAATATAATTTGTGAAACTTCATATTGGTACCTGTCTTGATACAATAAAAACCTAAATAATAGTTCATGTATAATTTTATTTACGGTAATTTCAAGGACACAAAATAAATCTCAATGTTAGTTACACATTAGCAACCCCTAAAACCCTACTTGTAAAAATACATTGAAGTTGATTACCAGCCGCTGAGTCATTTTTCCTGTCTTCTGACTTTCTTCAAATTACAACAAGAGACAAACAACATCACATACATGACAAGACACAAACAGAACAATCATTGAAGTGGAACAGGGATTGACAAAGTATAATGAACATATGAGCCGAATCATGTGAAAATAGGTATTATGACTAACGTGGTCAGGGTAGCTTCAGACCAGCATGTGCATTCCCACAGTCTGATCAGGAGCAACACTGTCCACTTTAACCCTTTGCATGCTGGGAAATTTGTTGTCTGCTAAAATGTCGTCTGCTGATTTTCTAAAATTAGCATTTTCTCCGATTTTTTTTCTAAGACCACTATCAGAATAGCAAACAGTTTGGATCCTGATGAGACGCCACATTCTGTGGCGTCTCATCTGGATCCAAACTGTTTGCAAAGGCCTTCAAAATCCGGTTCCAGCGCTCAAAGGGTGAATATCAGGCAGTTTCTTGGTCTCATGAGCGGACAGAGTAGCTCCTGACCAGACTGTGCAGGCTTGTCTGGAGCTAAGCTGGTTGCATTAAAACATAAGACCCATTTTCCCATGATGTGGGTCATATAATTACGAATTGTGCTTATCCCAATGATACAGCTATTTTTCTATTAATGTTTCCTAATCTTGTAAACAGAAGCTCCTTTAAGAAAGTTCAAATGTAAGATATTCATAAATATAGCACAAGTAGTATGTGCTTTAACAGTAACTCATGACCAGTAAAGGGAGTTTTTCACAGATATATGTATATTTTAAAGTACATCTCTTAATGTCTTTACCTGACAAACATAATGAGGCAGTTATTAATTCATCTTTTTATTCCAGTTAATGTCAGTAATTTTAACAATAACAACATTACAGAAACACTCCTTATTGTTCCATTGTTTCACATAAAAAACATGTTATAGTTTTAGTAATTTGCTGTATGAATCAATGTCAATTGTGTTGTTTCAGTTTTAATTATTTAAAGAATATATCTATTTCCGTTGTTTTTTTTTCGCTCTGCTATATAAACATTTTTTTATTTTTAGAAGTTGTGACTGACAGTGGTCAATTTGTCAATCCATGATAATCCCTATAAGAAATACTGCAAGACCAATTTTGACTAGAGCCCAGAAAGAATTGAATGAATATTGTATCCAAGTAGGCCTTTTACAAATAGAAACTTATCTTATTTAAGTGAGGAACTGTGACGTTAACCTAAGAAATAAAGCTTACGGACAAGTTCAAGCACGGTCAGAAAGTTCAAACAGTAGGAATTTAGACATTTATTTGACCCTCTTATGCATATTGTTCATCAATTCCCTCTAGGTCTTCGGCTTTTTTATGGCGAAGATCATATGCTGCAAAAGGGGAAATCAAACGTACGACAAAAATTGCAAACTTTGCCAATGTAATCTCAAATTTTATCTTAACCATGTGTTACAGTACAAAACATTAACATGATTTATCGACATGATATTCTAGTTGTTTATGGTTTATTGTTGTTTTTCAAATGTGATGGAACAAGATCTATTAGACTGTTACTCATTGTCATTTCATACCTTAGTTTATATGACTTGTATTACAAGAAATATGTTAGTTTTCTAAAGGCAGACTTACTCATCCAATTTGTGCAATTGTTAACCAATAATAGTATAGGGTATAAAATGGCAACAATTGGTGCATTCTATCCCAGTATGTGTGTTTGTGTAGTCAATTGATCTACAAAAGGCTCTTGAAAAACTACTATAAGTGCATTATCTCATGCCATGTGTATTAATCAATAAAATAAATAAAATGAGATATCAATAAGTGAAAAAACCAATGTACCATAACAACAAAGCTGATACAGCTCTATCATGCAATTTGGGTGAAAACAGAAACAAAGGACCCTGTTCTGAATATGGTAAGATTTCTACATAAAGTGAGGTTACAGTGAAGTGTTCACCTCAGCTTAACATCCCCACTGTTAGCAGTCTTATACAAGACAAACACAAGCTAAAATATGAGGCAATAATGCAGCTACATACTATGTAGATATATAAATCATATTGGTAATAAATGGTAACACGCAAACAGCTGTCACACGCTCATAAAACAGTAAACATAATGCGCTGTATGAAATATAAATATTGAGATCCATTAAATGATTTGTATAACATGCCGTACGTGTATCAGAGATCTTCAACAGATGTTATAAATTCTCATAATAAGAACTTACAGGAAAATATTTGTGCTATTGTTGAAAGCTACATTGTTTATGTAACATTATAGAACTTAGCACTGATAACAAATAGTTTAATCACATATATCTTAACAAATACAATATAAAGCACCTGATATAAAATAACCACAATCATTTAAAATTGCTGATTTACCACATACAAAATCTAACAAGATTTCTAAATATGCATTGATCATAATTAGTAACAGATATGCAAAAAATTCTTTCGTAAGCACTATTCTGTAATCCAATTCTGATCAATAACTAGTTTCACATAATGAGTAGTTACTCATGATTTCAATAAGTATGGTGGCCACAAGTATTGATAATTATTTAAAGAGGCTCATGAATGTTCATGATTAATGACAGTCTTTTCAATAAAAAGATTGGAATTCCATTTCTATACAATGTGGAAAGTAGATTGTATGTATTAAATATCAGTATTATTGAAGAATATGCTGAATATGACATAAAACTGCCACTTAACAATGGAGGGAATGAAAATTGCATCTCTCAGCATATTTTTTTTCCTGTACAATTATGCCACAATTTAAATATGAAGAAAGATTACTGAAAGGCTATAAATATTGGCAAACAAACATATCTTAGTTCTTCATGCCTTCAAATGGCATAACTTCTTCCATTGGAAGGCATGAAGAATTAAGATATGTTGGTTAATAAAGACAGCTATAACTCTGTAAATTAATAAAGTCATGACCTGTAGGATGTTATTGTGTTTTGGAAGTACACTAATAAAAGAGAGATCAAATCCACAACTTCTACAAATGGTACTACTGGCACATCACCCTGAAATGTAAAATCTCTATATCCATGACCAGTCTAATTATCCAGCCCAATAACGGCAGCAAATATCATGTATAAAGCCTTAAAACAAGCAATGATGACATCGTACCATTTCTGATTGTGTCCTCAAGCTTACGTCCCTTTATTTCAAGCATTGTCAGTTTGGAGTCGATCAAGTGTAACTGACGCTGTATCTGTTCTGGGGAGATGTGATGCCTACCCGGCTGAAAATAAGCAAGCATAGTCACGTGTAATTCCATAACATGTTGCGGATTGCTCCATTTCTTTTCATTGCACCGTAAGTTCACTTGCAATCATGGCAATTTACATGTCCCAAGTCTTTGTCTTTTTTTATTATAATTTATAACAATTGAAAACACTTGGTTGTTCAAAATATTTAGATAAAAACAGTATCCAATCAAGATACAATATTGAGAATGAAATGGATTAATTGTTTACATTTTATATAGATTTTACCCCAATAAATGTTATAAGCACTGGTTTTGTATTTCAATTACCAGCTTTAGTTCTCTTTAATTATTGTTTACATGCAGTTTCCTTAATTTAGGTCAAACTAAGCACAAAGAAACACGACACATCATCTAGTCCCTGGATATGCATTTTTAAAGAAACTAGACCAACAATAAAGAGGACTTACAGTTTGAGAGGCGTTAGGGGAAGGGGGTGGGGGTCTGGCGGGGTGGGGCTTCGTTGACTTGGGCATTTCGGCTAGAACACTGGGAGTAGGAGGTTTCTCAGGAGCTTTCTTTGAATCAATGACCTCAAATTTGAATTTTGTATCCACTGTTATCTTTTTCTTGTGTACTTCTTCATCTTTGGCCTCTGTTCCATTGAATTTTGCATTATTTACAAGGATTTTCCTACGTTCTGGTGACTTTGCAGGTTCACTTAGTCGGTTATTGTGATCCGAGAGTTTTGGACTAGTTTTGGTCATGTCTCTGTGTTGCACCGCCTCTGTCTTAGGTCTTTCAGGTTTGGTTGGACCTTTTTCTGGTCTATTGGGAATTGGTTTATCAGAAACATCTTCAGTCTTTGGTCGAGCAGGCTTTCTTAGTTGTTCATTACTCTGAATCACATGATCACTACTTTGTTGTTGATTGTTATTGTTCATATTAACAACACCTGGTCCTTTTTCTGGATCCACATAGGACCCCTTCCTTGCTTCTTTTCGCTTCTCTGCCTCTTTTTGCCAATCTAAGACTTGATCATCTGATTTTGGTTTATCAATTAATAAATCAGCAGATTTAGGTCGATCTTTTGGCATGTTCTTTTCTTCTTGTTTTCGTTTCCAATCTGGCACATCACTACCACTATCTGACTTTTTAGTTTCAGTCTTAACCTCAAGCACATTTGATGGTTCTGACTTCTTATAATTATGAAAGACCTTAGTTTTTGTAGTAGTCTTAGTAGTTGTAGTCACTTGCGTCACCCCAGGTGATGCTGATACAGATGTGTCAGTTGTAGGAGAACTGGTAGAAGGTACAAATGCAGATTTAGGCCTTGGCGGCTGAGACTTAGCACTATCTAATTTTTTGTCTGATGATTCAGCCCCTGCACTGAAGTTTTGACTAGAATCAGACTCTTTACCCATTTTAGTAAATACACGCGTCTTAACACCTCCTACAGTTTCTTGTTTATTTCTGACGTCTGCCAAACTTTTCAGAAGCCCACCCACCACCTCTTTGTCCTTTTTCTCTTCTTTGGACTTAGGAACATCCAGGACTACACTTTGACCAATTGCAGGACCTTTATTCACGACTTTGGCAGGTTCATGTATTTCATTGGTGTCCATAGGCTTCACATTACTTTGATTATCGGGTACAGTAACAACTCTGGGTGGTTTAGACGGGGGTTTATGAACTGCAAGACCACTGGCATTTGTACCAGAAGGGCTGGCCACTTCATCCATTGGGGAAAGCTGTCTTAAGCTTGCTGAAGAGACACTTGGGGTCTTGGAATCAGGAAGTTTAGGTGGTGAAGATGATGGCAGTGAGGGCACAGATGAACCAGATTCTGTGCTTGTAATTGTGTCTTTTAAAGGTACGAATTGCGTTTTGGGCCTCATGGGTGTTGTGATTTTCTTTTCACGCTGTTCAACAGGAGATTTTGAACGGTTTACCTCTTTCCTAGGAGTGGATTGAGGTGATACCACTTCTGAGGATTTCTGAAACCTAGGGACAGGCTTGGGCTGACTTGGAACCACCAATTCATCAGTTTCCATTTTCTCTGATGTGGTTGCAACATGATTCCTTGGCTTTGGTTTCGGTTGTGATGCAATATCACTATTAGACTGATTGTCTTTCCCTAATACACTGCTATTATTAATTGCACCTGCCTTATTATCATTGTTTTTAATCAAAGGTGAATTTGCAGCAGTTGCATTTCTGAGATTCTGCTCCTCTAGTTCCTTTAATTTCTCAGCAATATTCACTTTGTTTCTTTTAGGTAGCTTTGTTTCATTTGTTGCAGCATCACTTCCAAAACCTGGCAGAACTTTGCCAATAACTGATGCAGCTTCTTGCTTTTTATGCACATCTTTGACTGGCAGAGCTATTTCTAAACTTTTCCCATCATTATTAGTGGCTTTATTAACATTGTTCACTGTAAATTCCATTTTTGAAGGATCATCCTGCTTTGCCTGTGTCTGATTTTGTTGCTGCCAAAATTTTGGCTTCTTTTCAGGTGAATCAAAGTCTAGCTCCACCTTTCTATGCTTTCGTTCAGCCAAGTCTTTGTCTTGATCAACAGTATGACGCTTAAACACTTTACTGGTAGGCGAGAGTTCGCTATTCCTGAAATGAAAGTTGAAAATAGGTAAACAGTTTTGGAGAAATAATTTCATGTAATATTTTTATATGAAGGTCCAAATAAAACAAATTCTAGATACAGAAATTCAAGTTATTTCATCTATGAGAACATGGACAACTTATCATAGTAACCAAAAAACAAACATATTTTATATGAGTACTTAACCCTTTGCATGCTGGGAAATTTGTCGTCTGCTAAAATGTTGTCTGCTGAATTTCTAAAATTAGCATTTTCTTTGATTTTTTTTTAAAGAATACTATCAGAATAGCAAACAGTTTGGATCCTGATGAGACGCCACGTTCTGTGGCGTCTCATCTGGATCCAAACTGTTTGCAAAGGCCTTCAAAATCCGGTTCCAGCGCTCAAAGGATTAATAGTCTCATCCTATAAATAAGCACCACATGAGGCCGATATGAGCAGTGTATCGCCAAAATAGACCGATATGCGGTCTGCAAAGCTCCAGACCAGCCTGCGCAATCACACAGTCTTGTCAGGGGCTTCCTTGTCACCTAATGTGACCACAAAACCTTGCATGACTTGACAGCGGACAGGGAGGGTAGCTCCTGACAAGACTGTGCAGTATAACCCTTTGCATGCTGGGAAATTTGTCGTCTGCTAAAATATTGTCTGCTAAATTTCAAAAATTAGCATTTTCTTTGATTTTTTTTTCAAAGAATACTATCAGAATAGCAAACAGTTTGGATCCTGATGAGATGCCACGTTTTGTGGCGTCTAATCTGGATCCAAACTGTTTGCAAAGGCCTTCAAAATCCGGTTCCAGCGCTCAAAGGGATAAGATAATATATCATTTATTGTGAGTTTTCAAGATATATAGATGCTGCTCACATAACAATATGGTTAAATCTTACAGATGCCAGACGTTCCGACAAACTGATCCCCACTTTGAGATAGGCAGTTTTTTAACTCTTATTCACATATATTGTTAGAAAATTGTGTTTATAAACACTGTCACCAACTCTGTTTGATATAAAAAAAATAATAATGCAGTATGAAATAGTTAAACCTCTAAATATGTGATACCCAGATGAAATGATTATAAGCTAAACTGTTAACTAAATGCAGCAAAATATCAATATAATTAACACATGCTTTTCGGAATGTCAGAAACCTTGATTAACCCTTTACAAATCAGATACACACTTTGACACGTTTGTATTCGCTTAGAAAATCAAATCCAATTTAAGACCATTCTTACTAAATTCAAGTTTTAAAGCCTTTATTTCCTACCATAAGATACTGATTAGCAGCAAACTGTATAAAACATGAACAGACTGCGAGTTACTCGCAGGCTGTTCTGGTTCTATGCTGGTTGCATTAAGCCATTAGTCAAGATGTAGTTACCATCGTGATGAACAACAATGTGCTCTGCCTACCTGAAGCAGGCCCTATGGTAGAGTTTTCCCGCCTCAATCTGTCTCTCCAGAAGGTACACCTTCTCACTGCAGATGCTGCACTTGTCACCGATGGTGGCCGTCTTGCCATTCTCCTCCTAAAAGGTAGACAAAGATATGAGCCTCACTCTGTGAAAAGGGGGTTTAATGCATTTGCATAAAGTGTCATCCCAGTTTAGCCTGTGCAGTCCGCACAGGCTAATCAGGGACGACACTTTCCGCTTTTATGAAATTTTCGTTTAAAGGCAGTCTCTTCAAAACAAAAATCCAGTTTAGGCGGCAAGTGTCGTCCCTGATTAGCCTGTGCAGACTGCACAGGCTTATCTGGGACGACACTTTACGCACATGCATTAAAACCCTTTTCACAGAGCGTGGCTCATATGAATCTTTTAACCCTTTACCACACAGATACGCATTTTGACCCTTTTGAAGTCCCTGAGTAAAGCATATAACATTAAAAATCTTTCTTACTTGATTTAATTTTTAAAAGCTTCATTTCCAACTCTTAAGTTACTGATGAGCAGCAAACAGCATAAAACCTGAACAGACTGCGAGTTACTTCAGGCTGTTCTGGTTTTATGCTGTTTGCATAAAGCCTTTTTCACTTTGCATCTGAGTGGGAAAGGTTTAATAAGCTTTTCATTTAAGAATTTTCAGAGCGTTTGTGAAATGTGTATACGAGAATATTCAAAGGGTTTGTGCTACATTAATTTGTGTATATTCAAAGACTTTATGCTTGGTTAATTCTATAAAATTCAGACCCTTTTGCTTTGTCAAAGACCATGTTGTCAGTCACATTGGATGTAAATACAAAGATCATTTTGCAAGTCACCAGTGATTTACGCATTTTATATGATTTTAAGCAATATGCCTTATTAATATGTTGGCTATATATCATTCTGACGTTAAAGATTGTTTGTTTTTTTATAAAAATGTACAACAGGCTAACATCAACAATACTCAAATACAAATTCTTTAAAAATCAATTATTTAAATGGCATCATTTTGAGACACTGCAGACCTTCTGTTCATTTACTTCTGTAAATCATTTATCAAACAGAAACAATTGAAACTTCACATTTTGATTTTCATAACACTCATTTGTTCTTTTTTTGTCAATGTATAAGCTTGTTGTATATTGACTAAGTAGCCAATGCCCTCAGTTGACCCCCTAGCTACCTGTGGTGTGTTGGTCTTGACAGGTGTGAGAGATTTGTCTTCAGCTGCCACTCCCTCCTTTTTCTTGACTCCACCCACAAACTTGATCACTTCAGGACCACCATCTGAAATGCAATTAAAAAATATTTTTGGTTGAATTACATTGAGACTATTACTGTTTATTATGGATGTAGTGGTTGTATTGTGAGACTTTGTAATATTTAACCATAAGGTTTGTCATGGCAGAAGTTGCAGTATTGTGAGACCTTGTCCAATGCTACCTTTAGATTTATCATGGAAAAAGTTGTAGCATTGTGAGACTATGTACTTTGTTACCTTTAGGTTTATCATAGAAGTAGTTGTAGTAATGTGAGACTTTTTACAATGTTACCTTTAGGTTTATCATAGCAGTAGTTGCAGTAGTGTGAGACTGTGTTCAATGTTACCTTTAGATTTATCATAGAAGTAGTTGCAGTATTGTGAGACTTTGTCCAATGTTACCTTTAGATTTATCATAGAAGTAGTTGCAGTATTGTGAGACTTTGTCAAATGTTACCTTAAGGTTTATCACATAAGTAATATAAGTACAGTGAGACTTTGTCCAAGTTACCTTTAGGTTTATCATAGAAGAAGTTGCAGTTTTGCGAGACTTTGTCCAATGTTTCCTTTAGAAATATCATGGAAGTAATTGCAGTAGTGCAGGGAATAATCTACCCGCGCATCCCGCGTCTATGACGCACAAATATCGAAATAGACGCATAGTTTTGAAATATGTGCGTCCACTCAGACCCATTGCTGAAACGAATCCGTTAATACATACGCGAATCACGATAAGTACAAACCATCTTGGATTTGAGTCAAAAGTGTAGCGATGAATGCTGAGTTTAACCGAGTGAGGCTTGAAGAATGCAACAAGTCTTTTGATTTGTTCTAGTCGAGCCGCTGCTGTATAATACGAACCAATAAGAATCCAATTAAAATATAGTTATAGAGCTAGTGTCATTTTCTTCACTTCTTGGTATCTTTCAAAATTTGGGAATCATTCTTTTTCAAGTTGGACTCATTAATTTTGTCCTGGGACTCATTGGTCTTAAATCTGCGATTTCAGGGACCCATGGGTAGTAAATTCTAGATTATTCCCTGGTAGTGTGCAACTTTGTCCACTGTTACCTTTAGGTTTATTATAGAAGTAGTTGTAGTATTGTGTGACTTTGTCCAATGTTACCTTAAGGTTTATCATGGAAGTAGTTGAAGTACAGTGAGACTTTGTCGAATGTTACCTTTAGGTTTATCATAGAAGTAGTTGCAGAAGTGTGAGACTCTGTCCAGTGTTACCTTTAGGTTTATTATAGAAGTAGTTGTAGTATTGTGAGGCTATGTACTTTGTTACCTTAAGGTATTTCATGGAAGTAGTAGTAGTATTGTGAGACTTTTTCCAATGTTACCTTTAGGTTTATCATAGAACTAGTTGTAGTATTGTGAGACTTTGTCCACTGTTACCTTTATGTTTATCATGGAAGAAGTAGTAGTTTTGTGAGACTTTGCCCAATGTTTCCTTTAGGTTTATCATGGAAGTAGTTGTAGTATTGTGTGATTATGTACTTGGTTACTTGTAGGTTTATCATAGAAGTAGTTGTAGTATTGTGAGACTTTGTCCAGTGTTACCTTTAGGTTTATCATAGAAGTAGTTGAAGTATTGTGAGACTTTGTCCAATGTTACCTTTTGGTTTGTCATAGAAGTAGTTGCAGTAGTACGAGACTCTGTCCAGGGTTACCTTTAGGTTTATCATAGAAGTAGTTGAAGTATTGTGAGACTTTGTCCAGTGTTACCTTTAGGTTTATCATAGAAGTAGTTGAAGTATTGTGAGACTTTGTCCAGTGTTACCTTTAGGTTTATCATAGAAGTAGTTGAAGTATTGTGAGACTTTGTCCAGTGTTACCTTTAGGTTTATCATAGAAGTAGTTGAAGTATTGTGAGACTTTGTCCAGTGTTACCTTTAGGTTTATCATAGAAGTAGTTGAAGTATTGTGAGACTTTGTCCAGTGTTACCTTTAGGTTTATCATAGAAGTAGTTGAAGTATTGTGAGACTTTGTCCAGTGTTACCTTTAGGTTTATCATAGAAGTAGTTGAAGTATTGTGAGACTTTGTCCAGTGTTACCTTTAGGTTTATCATAGAAGTAGTTGAAGTATTGTGAGACTTTGTCCAGTGTTACCTTTAGGTTTATCATAGAAGTAGTTGAAGTATTGTGAGACTTTGTCCAGTGTTACCTTTAGGTTTATCATAGAAGTAGTTGAAGTATTGTGAGACTTTGTCCAGTGTTACCTTTAGGTTTATCATAGAAGTAGTTGAAGTATTGTGAGACTTTGTCCAGTGTTACCTTTAGGTTTATCATAGAAGTAGTTGAAGTATTGTGAGACTTTGTCCAGTGTTACCTTTAGGTTTATCATAGAAGTAGTTGAAGTATTGTGAGACTTTGTCCAGTGTTACCTTTAGGTTTATCATAGAAGTAGTTGAAGTATTGTGAGACTTTGTCCAGTGTTACCTTTAGGTTTATCATAGAAGTAGTTGAAGTATTGTGAGACTTTGTCCAGTGTTACCTTTAGGTTTATCATAGAAGTAGTTGAAGTATTGTGAGACTTTGTCCAGTGTTACCTTTAGGTTTATCATAGAAGTAGTTGAAGTATTGTGAGACTTTGTCCAGTGTTACCTTTAGGTTTATCATAGAAGTAGTTGAAGTATTGTGAGACTTTGTCCAGTGTTACCTTTAGGTTTATCATAGAAGTAGTTGAAGTATTGTGAGACTTTGTCCAGTGTTACCTTTAGGTTTATCATAGAAGTAGTTGAAGTATTGTGAGACTTTGTCCAGTGTTACCTTTAGGTTTATCATAGAAGTAGTTGAAGTATTGTGAGACTTTGTCCAGTGTTACCTTTAGGTTTATCATAGAAGTAGTTGAAGTATTGTGAGACTTTGTCCAGTGTTACCTTTAGGTTTATCATAGAAGTAGTTGAAGTATTGTGAGACTTTGTCCAGTGTTACCTTTAGGTTTATCATAGAAGTAGTTGAAGTATTGTGAGACTTTGTCCAGTGTTACCTTTAGGTTTATCATAGAAGTAGTTGAAGTATTGTGAGACTTTGTCCAGTGTTACCTTTAGGTTTATCATAGAAGTAGTTGAAGTATTGTGAGACTTTGTCCAGTGTTACCTTTAGGTTTATCATAGAAGTAGTTGAAGTATTGTGAGACTTTGTCCAGTGTTACCTTTAGGTTTATCATAGAAGTAGTTGAAGTATTGTGAGACTTTGTCCAGTGTTACCTTTAGGTTTATCATAGAAGTAGTTGAAGTATTGTGAGACTTTGTCCAGTGTTACCTTTAGGTTTATCATAGAAGTAGTTGAAGTATTGTGAGACTTTGTCCAGTGTTACCTTTAGGTTTATCATAGAAGTAGTTGAAGTATTGTGAGACTTTGTCCAGTGTTACCTTTAGGTTTATCATAGAAGTAGTTGAAGTATTGTGAGACTTTGTCCAGTGTTACCTTTAGGTTTATCATAGAAGTAGTTGAAGTATTGTGAGACTTTGTCCAGTGTTACCTTTAGGTTTATCATAGAAGTAGTTGAAGTATTGTGAGACTTTGTCCAGTGTTACCTTTAGGTTTATCATAGAAGTAGTTGAAGTATTGTGAGACTTTGTCCAGTGTTACCTTTAGGTTTATCATAGAAGTAGTTGAAGTATTGTGAGACTTTGTCCAGTGTTACCTTTAGGTTTATCATAGAAGTAGTTGAAGTATTGTGAGACTTTGTCCAGTGTTACCTTTAGGTTTATCATAGAAGTAGTTGAAGTATTGTGAGACTTTGTCCAGTGTTACCTTTAGGTTTATCATAGAAGTAGTTGAAGTATTGTGAGACTTTGTCCAGTGTTACCTTTAGGTTTATCATAGAAGTAGTTGAAGTATTGTGAGACTTTGTCCAGTGTTACCTTTAGGTTTATCATAGAAGTAGTTGAAGTATTGTGAGACTTTGTCCAGTGTTACCTTTAGGTTTATCATAGAAGTAGTTGAAGTATTGTGAGACTTTGTCCAGTGTTACCTTTAGGTTTATCATAGAAGTAGTTGAAGTATTGTGAGACTTTGTCCAGTGTTACCTTTAGGTTTATCATAGAAGTAGTTGAAGTATTGTGAGACTTTGTCCAGTGTTACCTTTAGGTTTATCATAGAAGTAGTTGAAGTATTGTGAGACTTTGTCCAGTGTTACCTTTAGGTTTATCATAGAAGTAGTTGAAGTATTGTGAGACTTTGTCCAGTGTTACCTTTAGGTTTATCATAGAAGTAGTTGAAGTATTGTGAGACTTTGTCCAGTGTTACCTTTAGGTTTATCATAGAAGTAGTTGAAGTATTGTGAGACTTTGTCCAGTGTTACCTTTAGGTTTATCATAGAAGTAGTTGAAGTATTGTGAGACTTTGTCCAGTGTTACCTTTAGGTTTATCATAGAAGTAGTTGAAGTATTGTGAGACTTTGTCCAGTGTTACCTTTAGGTTTATCATAGAAGTAGTTGAAGTATTGTGAGACTTTGTCCAGTGTTACCTTTAGGTTTATCATAGAAGTAGTTGAAGTATTGTGAGACTTTGTCCAGTGTTACCTTTAGGTTTATCATAGAAGTAGTTGAAGTATTGTGAGACTTTGTCCAGTGTTACCTTTAGGTTTATCATAGAAGTAGTTGAAGTATTGTGAGACTTTGTCCAGTGTTACCTTTAGGTTTATCATAGAAGTAGTTGAAGTATTGTGAGACTTTGTCCAGTGTTACCTTTAGGTTTATCATAGAAGTAGTTGAAGTATTGTGAGACTTTGTCCAGTGTTACCTTTAGGTTTATCATAGAAGTAGTTGAAGTATTGTGAGACTTTGTCCAGTGTTACCTTTAGGTTTATCATAGAAGTAGTTGAAGTATTGTGAGACTTTGTCCAGTGTTACCTTTAGGTTTATCATAGAAGTAGTTGAAGTATTGTGAGACTTTGTCCAGTGTTACCTTTAGGTTTATCATAGAAGTAGTTGAAGTATTGTGAGACTTTGTCCAGTGTTACCTTTAGGTTTATCATAGAAGTAGTTGAAGTATTGTGAGACTTTGTCCAGTGTTACCTTTAGGTTTATCATAGAAGTAGTTGAAGTATTGTGAGACTTTGTCCAGTGTTACCTTTAGGTTTATCATAGAAGTAGTTGAAGTATTGTGAGACTTTGTCCAGTGTTACCTTTAGGTTTATCATAGAAGTAGTTGAAGTATTGTGAGACTTTGTCCAGTGTTACCTTTAGGTTTATCATAGAAGTAGTTGAAGTATTGTGAGACTTTGTCCAGTGTTACCTTTAGGTTTATCATAGAAGTAGTTGAAGTATTGTGAGACTTTGTCCAGTGTTACCTTTAGGTTTATCATAGAAGTAGTTGAAGTATTGTGAGACTTTGTCCAGTGTTACCTTTAGGTTTATCATAGAAGTAGTTGAAGTATTGTGAGACTTTGTCCAGTGTTACCTTTAGGTTTATCATAGAAGTAGTTGAAGTATTGTGAGACTTTGTCCAGTGTTACCTTTAGGTTTATCATAGAAGTAGTTGAAGTATTGTGAGACTTTGTCCAGTGTTACCTTTAGGTTTATCATAGAAGTAGTTGAAGTATTGTGAGACTTTGTCCAGTGTTACCTTTAGGTTTATCATAGAAGTAGTTGAAGTATTGTGAGACTTTGTCCAGTGTTACCTTTAGGTTTATCATAGAAGTAGTTGAAGTATTGTGAGACTTTGTCCAGTGTTACCTTTAGGTTTATCATAGAAGTAGTTGAAGTATTGTGAGACTTTGTCCAGTGTTACCTTTAGGTTTATCATAGAAGTAGTTGAAGTATTGTGAGACTTTGTCCAGTGTTACCTTTAGGTTTATCATAGAAGTAGTTGAAGTATTGTGAGACTTTGTCCAGTGTTACCTTTAGGTTTATCATAGAAGTAGTTGAAGTATTGTGAGACTTTGTCCAGTGTTACCTTTAGGTTTATCATAGAAGTAGTTGAAGTATTGTGAGACTTTGTCCAGTGTTACCTTTAGGTTTATCATAGAAGTAGTTGAAGTATTGTGAGACTTTGTCCAGTGTTACCTTTAGGTTTATCATAGAAGTAGTTGAAGTATTGTGAGACTTTGTCCAGTGTTACCTTTAGGTTTATCATAGAAGTAGTTGAAGTATTGTGAGACTTTGTCCAGTGTTACCTTTAGGTTTATCATAGAAGTAGTTGAAGTATTGTGAGACTTTGTCCAGTGTTACCTTTAGGTTTATCATAGAAGTAGTTGAAGTATTGTGAGACTTTGTCCAGTGTTACCTTTAGGTTTATCATAGAAGTAGTTGAAGTATTGTGAGACTTTGTCCAGTGTTACCTTTAGGTTTATCATAGAAGTAGTTGAAGTATTGTGAGACTTTGTCCAGTGTTACCTTTAGGTTTATCATAGAAGTAGTTGAAGTATTGTGAGACTTTGTCCAGTGTTACCTTTAGGTTTATCATAGAAGTAGTTGAAGTATTGTGAGACTTTGTCCAGTGTTACCTTTAGGTTTATCATAGAAGTAGTTGAAGTATTGTGAGACTTTGTCCAGTGTTACCTTTAGGTTTATCATAGAAGTAGTTGAAGTATTGTGAGACTTTGTCCAGTGTTACCTTTAGGTTTATCATAGAAGTAGTTGAAGTATTGTGAGACTTTGTCCAGTGTTACCTTTAGGTTTATCATAGAAGTAGTTGAAGTATTGTGAGACTTTGTCCAGTGTTACCTTTAGGTTTATCATAGAAGTNGCTGATAATATGCACATCTCCTCTTGGTAGTGAAGCTTCCCATAAAGTTTCATTGAATTCCGGTCATTAGTTGCTTAGAAATAGCCCAGACAAGAATTGCACTATATGTACAGTTAATGGAAAATTTCAAAGGGCCATAACTCTGTGAAACATCATCCGACCAGAACCCGTTGATAATATGCACATCTCCTCTTGGTAGTGAAGGTTCTCATAAAGTTTTATTGAATTCCAGTCATTAGTTGCTGAGAAATAGCCCGGACAAAAATCCGGACAGACGCACACACAAACACACGGACAGACAAAGCAGCGACTACATGCTCCCCCCCAAAATGTTTGGGGAGCATAAAAATCACCATGCGCATGTTGTGCTCAGGTGAGCTAAAGTCTAACTTTTGGGTTTTCTTTTTTTTTATATGTTTGGATATAACCTATTTTATTGACAAACGTTAACAGTCTATATTTAAATATGACGATGAAACAGATCTTACTAATGTTTGGAAAATAAACATCTTAAGGCTATATTAACCAGACATTATCAACTTTATCAATGGACATTGAATATGCGCACCTTACACAATGGTAGTATCTTTGTAAGTTAAAGTCTTATCAATACAAGACAGCCAATAACCCAAATATGTTGATAGTCTCTATGATATCTTTTGTAAGATGGATATTAAATTGGGCTTACTCATGGCTCGCTTTGACACACCAGCAGACCGTTATTGTTTGAGGACAATGTTATCAAGCATTTGCCTAATAAAGCTGAAACATGAACATAGGTTGGGAAACCATATCTGAGTGGGCTGAAGACATTGATCTATTTACCTGTGTAAAGACTGAGGTAGTTAATAATGATCATATAACCATTTAATACAAATTGTAAATACAGAAATAACTTTTACAAATACTGTTTCACCAATCTTAATTTACATTTGAGTTGTATTGTAGGCACAACTTGAATACTTTATACACTGATATGACCTCTATTTATCATAAAAATGTCCTGAAATCGTGAGTTAATACTGCTTGAATTCCAAAAGAAATCCAGGGTCCTGTTATATTAAAGATCTTATAAGTCTTATTTGTAACAACTGAATTTTTACAATCAATTACATGTTTAAATTAACAAACAATCAACAAAATGAACAAAACAAATGTTTGTTCATTTAGATTTTTGCTGTTTTCAACAGTAATCAAATCATAGCATGGCAGACAGTTATTCTACTAACATGTTTGATAGGTACACTGGTTTTTCCACACGAGTTCCTAAAAAGTATCAACCCAGCAATTCTTCATTACAAGGACCAGCTCGACCAACTAGCTGGTCCCTAAAACTACCCAATAGAGATCGCAGAAGCTGATGCCTAGCATTTTGGCTTCATATTTAAATATGAGCCACGCTCTGGGAAAACTGGGCTTAATGCATGTGCGTAAAGTATTGTCTACTTAGCCCAATCACGGACAACACTTTCCGCCTTGACTGGATTTTCGTTTAGAAGAGACAAAAAATTACATAAACACAGAAAGTGTCGTCCCTGATTAGCCTGTGTGGACACATCTTAAATGCATTTGCATTAGCAATACGCTACAGTTACATTCTGCATTTATCTTGTTTATTTGAAACTGTGAAACCAGAATTTTTTTGTTTATTTTTTTTTCAATATTGATACTAATAAGAGTTTGAACGGATTTCAGTTGCAATGTTTCAATATCTCTTCTTTATCATTTTAATACTGATTTTGTCTTATAAATATTCTTTGAGCATAATTTGCTTTTTACAATTTTTAAAATCTGCAAAATCGTTCAACTAGAGAAATTTCCATACAACAGTATATTAACTCACAAATGGATCTTTGAAGATCTTTATCAGTTGCTAAGTGAATTTTATGAAACATTTTTAAAGAAGCATTGATTTCTGTACCAATAAATGAGGATAATCATGTAGTCATTGTTAAATCTTTGTTTTGCACCAATATAAACAAATATAATTCAAACACATTCACAATTGAAGTATACTTGAATAGCTCCTACAATGTAAAACAACAAGAGCTGTCAGAAGAGCTGTCGACTATTCAAGTGCTTGACAGTATAAAGTAAGCTATCATGAGGAAATTATTTATATTCAATAAGGTCAAGGTAATATAGTCATATTCTAACTGGAAGAGGACCATAATTGAAACATATTGANAAAAAAAAAAAAATTACCATGTTTAAAAAGAGGTAAAAAAGGGGGGAAATTGTGGGGGGGATTTCTGGGGTGGGGCGTGTAGAATGGTTTGGGTGAAGTCAATTGTGGTATGTCAGGTAAGGGTTGTTTTGTCAAAGAATGAATCTAATCTGATCCTAAATATAGAAGTTATGGCAATATAATGGAAAAAAAAATTGNGCTTCCCAGGGACTTTCTGAAAACCTTGCGAAAATGCACAAACTTTTAGTTTTTTATTAGTTTAATCACAGAATCAATTAAAAGCAATTAAACACTGACAAATGAAATTGCTTCAGCGTAAATATAGGTTTCTGCGCTACAAATGTACATGTACATGTAGGTGTATATTTTTTGCACTCGATCCGCCGCGTATGTATGCGGCGGATTTATTCCGCGAAAGTATGCGAGGTTAATACAGACTCGGCCTAGTTGCGCAGTTCGATGCCGAGGATCGCGACGATACGCCGCGTGAGCACGTGCGCGGCCGTCGAATACTAAAAATTCTGTCTGTGGCGAAGCCGCGGACTTTGTTGGTTCCGTGTGGGCTGTATATATATATATATATAGCTCTACTGCTAAACCCCTCCAAAGCACACCCCCATATGGCCCAAAATCCCTTCACACTTTCCTGGGTGAAACCCTAACGCGACAAAGAAACACAGGGACCTAAAAGTGCATTTAGGTCTTAAACAGATGATATTGGAGTAGTTTGAATCAATAAAAGTGATATGTATGTATGGCTTTGGAATTAAAACAACATTCTTCGCATTTCAGAGAAGGACATTTATTCAATGTCACAATAGGGAGGTACTTCTATACAAAGGTCAATGTTCAGACGAGAAATGTAAATCACAAGTTGAAAATAATTAACATGCCATTATTCAAACACCGGTTTACCATCTGACATGATAGAATAGGCCAGCTTTGTTTGTTCTAATGGATGAGTCAACATTGTTTAGGCTTGCCATACTTGTGAATACCAATGACCGCCTTAAGTGTCTTGTCAGTAATCAGGATGATCACACTGAACAAAATCCATTCACAAGTGTCTGACTTAGTGCTATATTACATCATATAATGTTCAAATACAAAAGGAGATACAGCCCTGTTTCATGATAGCATAAGTATATGACTCTACTGCAAAGTGCATCTCATCCTAGTCATTTGCAAGTGTGTAAATGTCTATCGGGAAACCAATCTATTGGCACACACTTCAATCAATATGTCCTAAATGGTATGTGCAATAAAAGCTGACACAAAGCAGATAGCAATGTTGTTAAGACATTGTCAGTGTAACATTTACAGCATAACAGGTCAAGTATGGTCAAGTATGCAAAGTAATTTTCACTGTGCATCAAACCCATTGAAAGCTATTGATATGAATAGAAAAACTTGCAAGGCCAAGCCAAAAAATGCTGCAACCTCACAAAATTGCTCTTAAAAGTAAAAGCTGCAACCTCAATTAGATTGCTCTCTAAAGTTAAAGGTGCACACTCATTTAGATTGCTCCCTTAATATTAAAAGCTGCATAATCATTTAGATTGCTCTCTAAAGTAAAAGCTTCAACCTCATTAAGATTGTTCTCTAAAGTAAAAACTCAAAACTCATTTATATTGCTCTCTAAAGTAAAAACTCCAAACCCATTTAGATTGCTCGCTAAATTGAAAGCTGCAACATCATTTAGATTGCTTGCTAAATTTAAAGCTGCAATCTCATCTAGATTGCTCTCTAAAGTAAAAGCTGCAACCTCAATTAGATTGCTCTCTAAAGTAAAAGCTGCAACCTCAATTAGATTACTCTCTAAAGTAAAAGCTGCAACCTCATGTACATTGCTCTCTAAAGTAAAGTCTGCATCTCATTTAGATTGCTCTCTAAAGTATCTTTTGTGATACAAGAAAAGCTGCAGCCTCACAATATTGCTATCAAGAAAAGCTGCAACCTCAAATAAGTGTGGTACATGAAAAGCTAAAACCTCAAGTAATCACTATAAAGGAAAAGCTGCAGTCTTGCATGACTGCTGTACAAGAAAAGCTGCCACCTCAAAGGATTGCTACTGTACAGCAAAGCTGCAACCTCACATGATTGCTGTACAAGAAAATCTGCAACCTCACATGATTGCTGTACAAGAAAATCTGCAACCTCACATGATTGCTGTACAAGACAAGAGATGTGTTTGTCAGAAACACAATGCCACCTATTGCGCCGCTTTGAAATACAATTTCCATATATCATTTGGCAGGTTTAGAAATTATCTCCCTTTTAAAGCTTACTACTTCCCTTGGATTGTATTTTTTTACCTTTGACCTTGAAGGATGACCTTGACCTTGATCTTTCACAGCTCCATGAGATACACATGCATGCCAAATATCAAGTTGCTATCTTCAATATTGCAAAAGTTATGGCCAACGTTAAAGTTTTCGGACAGACGGACGGATGGACTGACAGTTCAACTGCTATAAGCCACCCTACTGGGGGCATAAAAAGCTGCAACCTCANCAATCATAATCGGATTGTATGTAACCAGCAATAAATTGCAATTTTTACAACTTGAAATATTTGTATGTTCTTTTGATACGGGCGATTCGCTAACATTTCCGCACGCTAAATGCCTGTTAATTTGAATTCGCTAACTTTTTGACACGCGGAAATATTTACTTATACTGTATTTGACCTTTGACCTTGAAGGATGACCTTGACCTTTCATCACTCAAAATATGCAGCTCCATGAGATACACATGCATGCCAAATATGAAGTTGCTATCTTCAATATTGCAAAAGTAATGGTCAATGTTAAAGTTTTCGGACGGATGCACAGACTGATGGACAGTTCAACTGCTATATGCCACCCTACCTGGGGCATAAAAAGCTGCCACTTCTAATGATTGCTGTACATGAAATGCTGCCACTTTACATGATTGCTTTACATGAAAAGATGCAACCTCACATGATTGCTGTACAACAGAAGCTGCAACCTCAAATGATTGCTGTACATGAAATGCTGCAACCTCAAAGGATTGCTACATACAGAAAAGCTGCAACCTCAAATGATTACTATGCAGAAAAAATCTTTAACTACACATGATTGCTTTGCAGAGAAAAGCTGTATCCATTAACAAAGGAGCAGGATTTGTATTCAAAATCCTTAATGTTTGTTTAGTATGAAACTATCTGAGGATAGAAATAACCAAGAGTATTGCTTTTAATGGAAAAGATGATATCTGTGTAGTGATATTGAGTGTTTTGTATGTAATTGCAGTTTTGAGTGCCAGAATGATGCATCTGCTTAACCTTTCTAACAGTAAAACAATAGTATTACACTCAACCATCAGTTGTTTAAGCTTCAGTAACAGCAAAGGGCATGTGTATTGTTGTACATGGATTGCGTTGATGAATACTAAATGGATGGATTCATGGATTGACTTGTCAAGCTGGCTGACATTTGTAATTTTGTCTGAAAATGGAATTTGTTTTCAATTTAATTAGCCATTTTTCCACCTTAAACATAAATAAAAGAAATCATGATTACAATGGATGTGCACATTAAATAAGAGGATCAACAAGATCTTTGAGCGCTAACCTGAAAAACTGGTATAATACACTGGTTTTGGGCTACTTTTGAGTACAGGGGCCTAAACTGAACAAACTTAGTACATGACAGACCACTTTACAATGATATCTACCAATATTGACACATTTGGACCTTGTCATTCAAAAGAAGATATTTTTAAGTTAATATGCTAAATAAGTCTTTATTCATGTAAATCATGTTACTCCTAAAAGGTTGTCCTGTTTTTAACATTGCAGCATGATTTGAACAAACTTTGCAGAGAATTACTAGATCTTATGTTACATAAAAAACCTCAAAGATTTGCGCTTTGTTTGTCATAGAAGATCCCTGGGTAATTGTCTGAGTTTTTAAACCAGGGTCTTGATTTGAATACACTTGGAATACACTTGGAAGAGGACCATATGACTTTCCATATGTAAGTCAAAGTAAAACTGATATCCTCCGGGGCGAAGCCACACTTACGTTCAGGGGCATAACTTGAACAATTTTCCAAGAGGACCTGTAGATGATATCACATGCCAAATATGAAAGCCATTGCCTTTGCCGTTTCAGATTGTAAAAACCTTTCCTATTATGTCTATGTCAACTGGAGAACCCTAAGGAAAAGCCAGTTTTGACCCCAGGGGCATAATGAGACCTTATTTTGCAGAGAACCCCTAAATGATGCTACATACCAAATATGAAAGCCTAGTGCTTGGCAGTTTCAGACAAGAAGATAATTTAAGGTATTCGCTATATACGTTCATGTAAAACTGTTGAACCATGAGGCTAGGAACTTTCCTGTTTAGTGTGGTCAAATTCTGTCTGCATGGAAAGAGAGACTAACAGATGGAAAACAGACATCACAGTTTCCAAATTGCACCCCATAAGCATGAGTGTGTTTGCTCATGTGAGCTAAGAACAAGAAAATGTTACTCTTACTAAAGAATATGTTACTCTTAATTAAGTAAATTTAGCAGATTGAAAGCTGTTGACCTACCACAACATAATAAAAGTGGCTTTCTTGGTCTACTCAATTCATGAAAAAAACATCATGTTTTTATCAAAATAGGGTGTTTCCTACTTTGAGTTTCGGAACCGAGGTAAGATTAGCTGTATTGGTAAATAACTCACTTCAAGCAGTTTGCTTTCTGAACAATTCAGTTGTGGAAACCCACAGAATTTGTATTTAATACTGGTCTCATTAGGTGTCTTTAACTAAAGATACTTGTTCTATAGGTTTTCCTCATATATCATACCTGAATGAAATGCATCTCATCAAATGAATTGATAAGGTGAAAACTGAAATTAAAAAGAGTTGTACAGGTACAGTACGTGTTAGTACATGTACAAATATTAATAGATGTGAGCTTAACGATGGAAACCCAGCCTAAAAGACAAAAAAAAAGTATGAAGAACAATTGTTTCTGAGAATGAAATGAAAATACAGTGGAAACCCTATAAACCGGATCTTTTCTATACCGGAATCCTGTCTAAACCGGAAAAATTGTCCGGTCCCATTTTTTTACCTCTAAAACCATGCGTAAAATATCTCCTCAAGACCGGAATCCCCTCCATTCCGAAAACCGGTCATTGTTTGGTTCAAAATTGGGCCATTCCATACGTAAGTGTACCCCTCTTAATTGGTCACGGCAAGTTTATTGCACCTCAGACCTAGTGTCAAAAACTTGTGAACAGCGGATTTAAGATGCGAGAAATTAATAAAGGTGGTCGAAAAATTGTCAAACTGTAACAATTGCAAAACAAATTGATCAATAGAAGTGCAAATACTGATTAAAATTACTGATAACAAAGGTAGGGTTCTTTTGTGTGTTTTGCTTTTGATGTAGGAAGCCATGCTAAATTTTAATGAGCTTAAGGCTAATTAATTTGAATTGTTTATTACAATTGCTAATTTAGTGTCATTTAAAATGGTGATTTATAGAGTTCTTGAAGCAGTTGCATTCATATTTTCAAATTGGCAGTTAAGTTAACTAAGATTGTTGTTTTTATGTGATGCAACATGAATGAATGTTATATGTAAATAAACTATTAAAATTTGCTGAAAGGGTGTGTTTTCCCCCCCATTAGGCTATGTAATTGACCTTCTGAAAGTAAAATAGTATACTTCCCCTCTAAACCGAAATCCTCGCTAAACCAGATTTTCCTCTCGTTCTCAAGGATATGCGCTTTAGAGGGATTACACTGTAGTTTTAATGTATATGTCCTTATGAACAATAACTGACACACAAAACTTGACACTTTTCAAGATATTTTACAGGTCCCTAAAAGTCATGTACAAAAAAGATTTTTTAAACAAAAAAAACAATCAGTCCCACCAAGTCATTCACATTCAAAACAATATGCAAGGAAGATCATTAATTCATAGTTTTTGCTGTGTTGTTTGCTTTAAACACAGCATAAAGCAAATGTACTTAAACTGATACTGATCAGTACTTGGCAATCAAACGGCTAAATACACCTTTCACATTTAGTTCAGAAAACCACAGAAACTTTTTGAATGCATAGCACACAAAATTAAAACAAGGGCTGTTTGTAAAACATGCATGCCCCCCAAATAGGCTGTCAGTTGTAGTGGCAGCCATTGTGTGAAAACGTAAGAGTATGATTGGCAATTTAAAGAAAAATTGCTCGTGTGACTCACGGAGTTGCTGATGAGAGTCTGTTGTATATTTGTCAAAAACTTCAACCAGATATTTTTGAGATATTATAAAATAAACCTTTGACCTAGTGACCTGAAAATCAATAGGGGTCATCTGCCAGTCATGACCAATGTCCCTATGAAGTTTCGTGATCCCTGGCCTAAGCGTTCTTGAGTTATCATCCGGAAACCATTTTACTGCTTCAGGTCACTGTGACCTTGACCTTTGACCTAGTGACCTGAAAATCAATAATGGTCATCTGCTGGTCATGACCAATGTTCCTAGGAAGTTTCGTGATCCTAGGCCAAAGCGTTCTTGAGTTTTCATCCGGAAACCAATTTTACTGCTTCAGGTCACTGTGACCTTGACCTTTGACCTAGTGACCTGAAAATCAAAAGGGGTCATCTGCCGGTCATGACCAATGTCCCTATGAAGTTTCGTGATCACAGGCCAAAGCTTTCTTGAATTATCATCCGGAAACTATGTTACTGCTTCAGGTCACTGTGACCTTGACCTTTGACCTAGTGACCTGAAAATCAATAGGGGTCATCTGCCGGTCATGACCAATGTCCCTATGAAGTTTCGTG
>VMBQ01001643.1:2546-56942 GCA_007657795.1 Dreissena rostriformis | reverse complement strand
AAAAAACAAAAAAAAAAAAAACACACACACACACCAGGGCTCGAACTACTGACCCATGGAGTAAAAGCCAAGCGCCGAAACCACTCAGCCATCCGTCTTCACGTGTGAACATATGTGTGTAATTCAGAGTTTATGTTCGGGTCGTCGTTGAGTCTTTACGACTACATAATGTGCGGACCTGGGGGCCGTTTCATCAAACATCGTACGACAAATTTAGAATACGATACGAATTTCAAAGAAACATTATTTTAAAAGACCGAAGCATATTTTTGCTAATTTCCAGTAATATCATTTATTTCATCATTGTCTTACCCATGGCTTATATCTTGCGGAGCTATTTATCAACAACTTGTATATTTTCAGTTTTTAACTTTCAGTCGTAAATTAAGATTGTCGTACGATCTTTGATGAAACGGCCCCCAGACCATCCGTCTTCACTTGGTATGCCATTTATCTTATACTTTGTATAACTATCCACGTGTTGTTACAAAATATAACGATAACACAAGAAATCAAAGTTTTTAGATCGTTTCACGTCTGAGACGCTTTATAATTTTATCAATTTATAATGACGATTTTTCGTAAACGAAAGTGTGTTTTCAGTACAAGTCTGCGGCATTAATGTTTTTTTTTTCGCACAATGATGTTCAGTGGTCATTTATTTCTTGAATCTGTGACAAAAAGTTGAAAAATTCTCATTTTAATACACTGTGAACAAGTCTCTTTAACTGGTCTTATGATTAAGCAGGTACATGTATGTTGGGGTTTAAAAGCAAACCAAATAAATCTGGCTAAGATCTAAAAATAAATTTAAATAACAAGAGAATCAGAGGAATTGCTGCTTCATCTATCCGTTTCCGCATCCAAATGGCACACAATTGCTACCTAACGATATCAAAGTTCAAAGTTATAAACGGTTCCATACGTTCGCAAACGTATGTGACCGTTTATAGCTTTGAACTTTAAAAATGCCATAAACTCCCAGACAGTCTACGCCGGTGCAAGACAGTCTCCTAGAAAGTCTGTTCAAATGCCAGAAAATCCCAAACAGTCTACGACGGTGCCAGACAGTCTCCTTGACAGTCTGTGAACATGGCAGACACTCCCAGACAGTCTTTGACGGTGCCAGACAGTCTCCTAGAAAGTCTGTGAACATGCCAGACACTCCCAGACAGCCTGCGACGGTCACAGAAGTCTCTTAGACAATCTGTGAACTCAGTCTACGACGATGCCAGAAGTATCCTAGACAGTCTGAAACATGCCAGACAGTCTATGACGGTGCCAGACAGTCTTCTAGACAGTCTGTGAACAAGCCAGACACTCCCAGACAGTCTACGATGGTGTCAGACAGTCTTCTAGACAGTCTGTGAACATTACAGACACTTCCAGAAGTCTACGACGGTGCAAGACAGTCCCCTAGACAATATGCGAACATGCCGGACACTCCCAGACAGTCTACGACGGTGGCAGACAGTCTCATAGACAATCTGTGAACATGCCGGACACTCCAAGACAGTCTACGACGGTGCCAGACAGTCCAATGGACAATCTGTGAAAATGCCAGACACTCCAAGACAGTTTACGACGGTGCCATACATTCTCCTATACAGTCTGTTAACATGCCAGACACTCCAGGACAGTCTACTACGGTGCCAGACAGTCTCCTAAGCATCCTGTGAACATGCCCGACACTCACCGACAGTCTATGCTGGTGTCCGACAGTCACATATACAGTCTTTGAACATGCAAGACAAAGGCTGGCAACATGCCAGACAGTCTACGACGGTGCCACACAGTCTCTTAGACAGTCTGTGAACTCCCAGACAGTCTACGTCGGTTCCGAAAGTCTCCTGGACAGTCTGTGAGCATGCCAGACACGCCCGGTCAGTCTATGAAGATGCCAGACAGTCTCTTAGACAGTCTGTGAACTTTCAGACAGTCTACGACGGAGCCAGACAGACTCCTAGACAGTCTGTGAACATGCCCGACACTCCCACACAGTCTACGACGGTGCAAGAAGTCTCCTAGACAATTTGTGAACATGCCAGAAACTCACAGACAGTCTAAAACGGTGCCAGCCAGTTTTCTAGACAGTCTGTGAACATGCCGGACACTGCCAGAAAGTCCACGACGGTGCCAGATAGTTTTCTAGACAGTCTGTGGACATTACGGACACAGTCAAACAGTCAACGACGGTGCCAAACAGTCTCATGGACAATCTGTGAACATGCCGGACACTTCCAGACAGTCTACGACGGTGCTAGAGAGACTCATATGCAGTCTATGAACATGCCAGACAGTTCCACACTGTCTAGGACTGTGCCAGACCGTCTCCCAGGCAGTCTGTGAACATGTCAGACACTTCCAGACAGTCTACGAAGGTGCCAGACAGTCTCTTAGACAGTCTGTGAACATGCCGGACACTCCCAGACAGTTTACGACGGTGCCAGACCGTCTCCTATGCAGTCAGTGAACATGCCAGACACTCACAGAAAGTATACGACAGTGCCAGACAGTGTCTCCTAGACAGTCTGTAAACATATCAGACACTCCCAGACTGCCTACGACGATTTCAGACAGTCTCTTAGACAATCTGTGAACTCCCAGACAGTCTACAACGGTGCCAGAAGTATCCTAGACAGTCTGTGAAAATGCCAGACCGTCTTCGACGGTGCCAGATTGTCTCCTAGACAGTCTATGAACATCCCAGACAGTCTACAACGGTGCCAGACAATGTCCTAAACAGTCTGTGAAAATGCCGGACACTCCCAGACAGTCTACGACGACGTCAGAAAGACTCATAGACAATATATGAACATGCCGACACCCCCAGACAGTTTACGACGGTAACAGACTGTCTACTAGAAAGTATGCCATCATGCCGGATACTCCCAGACAGTCTACGACGGTGCAAGACAGTCTCCTAGACAGTCTGTGAACATGCCAGATACTCCCAGACAGTCTACAATGGTGCCATACAGTCTCCTAGACAGCCTGTGAACATACCGGACACTCCCAGACATTCTACGACGGTGCCAGACAGTCTCATAGACAATCTGTGAACATCCTGGACACTCCCAGAAATTATACGACGGTGTTAAACAGTCTCTTAGACAGTGTGTGAACATTCCGGACACTCCCAGACAGTCTACGACGTTGCCACACAGTCTCCTAAACAGCATGTGAACATACCAGACACTCCCAGACAGTCTACGATGGTGCCAGACAGTCGTCCAGACAGTCTGTGAACATTCCAAACACTCCCAGAAGTCTACGACGGTGCAAGACAGTCTCCTAGACAATCTGCGCACATGCCGGACACTCCCAGAAAGTTTACGACGGTGCCAGACAAACCCCCATTGAAAGTCTGTCAACATGCCAGACACTCTCAGACTGCATACGACGGTAGGAGACAGACTCTTAGACAATATTTGAACTCCCAGACTGTCTACGACTACGCCAGACAGTCTCCAATACAGGCTGTGAACATACCAGACACTCCCAGACTTCCTACGACGATTCCAGACAGTCTCTTAGACAATCTGTGAACTCCCAGACAGTCTACAACGGTCCCAGAAGTATCATAGACAGTCTGTGAAAATGCAAGACAGTCTGCGACGGTGCCAGATAGTCTCCTAGACAGTCTGTGAACATGCCAGACACTCACAGACAGTCTACGACGGTGCAAGGCAGTCTCTTAGACAGTCTGTGAACATGCCAGACACTCCCAGACAGTCTACGACGATGACAGACAGTCTCCTCGACAGTCTGTGAACAAGCCAGACACTCCCAGACAGTCTACGACGGTGCCAGACAGTCTGTCAACTCCCAGACAGTCTACGACGGTGCCAGACAGTCTCCTAGACAGTCTGTCAACATGCTGGACAATCCCAGACAGTGTACGACGGTGCCAGACAGTCTCCTAAAAAGTCTCTCAACACGCCGGACACTCATAGACAGCCTATGGCGGTGCCAGACAGTCTCATATGCAGTCTGTGAACATGCCAGACACTCGCAGACAGTCAACGACGGTGCAAGACAATCTCCAGAAAGTCTGTCAACATGCCGGACACTCATAGACAGTCTACGACGGTGCCAGACAGACTCATATGCAGTCTGTGAACATGTCTGACGCTCCCAGACTGTCTACGACGGTCCCAGACAGTCCCCTAGAAAGTCTGTCATAATGCCTACGACGGTTCCAAACAGGCCCTTAGACAATCTCTGAACTCCCAGACAGTACACGACGGGGCCAGAAGTCTCCTAGACAATCTGTTAACATGCCAGACACTTTCACACAGTCTACGAAGGTGCCAGACAGTCTCTTAGACAGTCTGTGAACTCATAGACAGTCTACGACGTTGCCAGAAAGTCTCCTATACAGTCAGTGAACATGCCGGACACTCCCAGACAGTCTACGACGGTGCCACTGTCTCCTATACAGTCAATGAACATGACACTCCCAGAAAGTCTACGACAGTGCCAGACAGTGTCTCCTAGACAGTCTGTGAACATGCCGGACATTTCCAGACACTCTACGAATGTGCCAGACACTCTGTGAACTCCCGGACAGTCTACGACGGTGCAAGACAGTCTCCTATACAGTCTGTGAACATGCCGGACACGTCCAGACTGTCTACGAAGGTGCCAGACAGTCTCTTAAACAGTCTGGGAACGTCTAGACAGTCTACGACGGTGCCAGACCGTTTCCTATACATTCTGTGAATATGCCGGACACTCCCAGACAGTCTACGACGGTGCCAGACGGTCTCCTATACAGTCTGTGAACATACCAGACACTCCAAGACTGCCTACGACGTTTCCAGACAGTCTCTTAGCCGGACAGTCTACTAGAAAGTTTTTCATCATGCCGGACACTCACAGACAATCTACGACGGTGCAAGACAGTCTCCTAGACAGTCTGGGAACATGCCAGACACTCCCAGAAGTCTACAACGGTACCAGACAGTCTCCTAAACAGTCTGTGAACAAACTCGAAGACTGCCTACGACGATTCCAAACAGTCTCTTAGAGAATCTGTAAAATCCCAGACAGTCTATAACTGTCCCAGAAATATCCTAGACAGTCTGTGAAAATGCCAGACAGTCTACGACGGTGCCGGATAGTCTCTTAGACAGTCTGTGAACATTCCGGACACTCCCAGACAGCCTACGACGGTGCCACACTGTCTCCTAAACAGCATGTCAACATACCAGACACTCCCAGACAGTCTACGATGGTGCCGGACAGTCTTCTAGACAATCTGTGAACATTCCAGACGGTCTACGACGGAGCAAGACAGTCTCCTAGACATACTGTGAACATGCCGGACACTCCCAGAAAGTCTACGACAGTGCCAGACAGTCCCTCTAGAAAGTATGTCAACATGCCAGACACTCTCAGACTGTCGACGACGGTTCCAGAATTCTCTTAGACAATCTGTGAACTTCCAGACAGTCTATGACTAGACCAGAAAGTCTCCTATACAGTCTTTCAACATGCCAGACACTCCAAGAAAGTCTATAACAGTGCCACACAGTGTCTCTTATACAGTCTGTGAACATACCAGACACTCCCAGACTGCTTACGACGATTCCAGACAGACTCTTAGACAATTTGTGAACTCCCAGACAGTCTACAACGTTCCCAGAAGTATCCTAGACAGTCTATGTAAATGCCAGACAGTCTACGACGGTGCCAGATAGTATGCTGGACAGTCTGTGAACATGCCAGACACTCACAGACAGTCTACGACAGTGCAAGAAGTCTCCTAGCGAGTCTGTGAACATGCCAGAAACTCAAAGACAGTCTACAATTGTGCCAGACAGTCTCCTAGAAAGTCTGTGAACATGCCGGACATTCCCAGACAATCTACGATTGTTCCAACCGTCTAATAGACAGTCTGTGAACATGCCGGACACTCCGAACAGTATGTGACGGTGCCAGAAGTCTCCTAGACAATCTGTGAACATGCCGGACACTCCAAGACAGTCTACGTTGGTGCCAGACAGCCCCTAGAAAGTCTGTCAACATGCCGGACACTTCCAAACAGCAAACGACGGTGCTAGACAGTCTCAAATGCAGTCTCTGAACATGCCAGACACTCCCAGACAGTCTAGGACGGTGCGAGACAGTATCTTAGAAAGTCTGTCAAAATGCCGGGCACTCCCAATTAGTCTACGAGACGGTGCCAGACAGTCTCCTAGAAAGTCTGTAAACATGCCAGGCACTCTCAGACTGCTTACGACGGTTCCAGACAGTCTCTTAAACAGTCTATGAACTACAAGACACGCTGCTAGACCGTCTCCTTTACCGTCTGTGATATACCAGACACTCCCAGAAAGTCTACGATGATGCCAGACAGTGTCTCCTAGACAGTCTGTGAATATGCCAGACATTCCCAGACAGTCTAAGACGCTGCCACACATTCTCATAGACAATCTGTGAACATGTCAGACACTCCCAGACAGTCTACGACGGTCCAGACATTCTCTTATATAGTCTATGAACTCCAAGACAGTCTACGACAGTGCCAGACAGACTCCTAGACAGTTTGTGAACATGCCAGACACTCCCAGACAGTCTACGACGGCGCCAGACCGTCTCCTTGACAGTCTGTGAACATGCCAGATTCTCACAGACAGTACGTCTACGACTGTGCCAAACAGAACAAGTCAGACACTTGCAGACAGTCCTCAAAAGTGCCAGACAGTCTTAGACATTCTGTGAACATGCAAGACCCTCACAGACAGTCTACGACGGTGCAAGACAGTCTCCTAAACATCCTGTGAACATGCCAGACACTCACAGTCTACGACGGTGGAAAACAGTCTCTTAGACAGTCTTTAAACATGCAAGACACTGCAAGACACTTCAAGACAGCCTACGACGGTGCCAGAAGTTTCCTCAACTGTCTGTGAACATACCAGACACTCCCAGACAGTCTTTGACGGTGCCAGACAGTGTCTTAGACATTCTGTGAACATGCCAGACACTCCAAGGCAGTCTATGACGGTGCCAGACAGTCTCCTAGACAGTCTGTGAACATACCAGACACTTCAAGACAATCAACGACGGTGCCGGACAGTCTCCTAGACAGTCTGTGAACATACCAGACACTCCCAGACAGTCTACGACCGTGCCAGACAGTCTCCTAGACAGTCTGTGAACATGCCAGACACTCCAAGACAGTCTACGACGGTGTTAGAAGTCTCTTTGACAGTCTGTGAACATTCCAGACACTCACAGACAGTCTCCGACGGTGCCAGACAGTCTCCTAGACAGAGCGCGAAATGCCAGACACTCCCAGACAGTCTACGATGGTGCAAGACAGTCTATATAGACAGTCTGTTAGCATGCCAGACACTCCCAGATAGTTTACTACGGTGCCAGGCAGTCTCCTAGACGGTCTGTGGTCATGCAGACACTCCAAGACAGTCTACGACGGGGCCAGACAGTCTCATAGACAGTCGCTGAACATGTCAGACACTCCCAGACCACTAACCAAGCTCACATACGTCGGAATCTGGGATTGAATTAGCCTTGGTGATGAGCGCGTGTACCAACTACTGCGCTTTCCAGACAGCCACTGTATTATACGTAAGGTAAAGTTAGGTCAAATAGTTAATTTTCTCTACAAAAGATCGAAAAGACATGTTTACACCATTATTTTACAAGAGAACTAACAATTTAAATTATTGTCATCCGCAGATCGAACCCGGGCCCTCTGGAAGCAGAAGCTGGTGCGCTACAACTGCGCCACACTAGCTTTATCAGAAATCTGCGAATTGTAAACGCTATGTTAGTACTACACATATTTTCCAAGTTTTTGACGAAGAATTTAGAAAATCAATTCGAGGTTGTTTTTTCACAATAAAGCGTAACACAAAGGTTTTGGGTATCGAAACCAGTCCGGTGACAAACTCTCGTGCAAAGTTGCCAGGAGTTATACTTTATAATATCCTCGGATCAAAACCGCTTTCGGCCTCAACTTTACGTTCATAATACACAGCCTTCAAATGAAGGAAATGTGTAAGTGTTGTTTCACCATAAATAAGAATAAAAAAAAAATAGGTAACCACGTCAAATCTTTAGAAAAAAAACATGTTACTACTCTTAATGCCAAATGTATGACTAAGTATTGATGAAACTTTGTCAGAATGTTTATCTTGACAATATAAAGGCGATGTTTAAATCTGGGTCAAGAAGGGTTGAAAACTATATCATCAGGTAAAGTCTTCAGCAATTGGTGTCCTTGAACTAGGTGAGCGCTTAAGGGCCATCATGGTCGTCTTGTTTAATATTTAAGGCTATGCGTTTCAGGAAGTTCGAGTGTAGTGTAATAGTCGACGAACACTTGTCAGAATCATTTGCTGTGCAGTCTGGTGTGCGACAGGGATATGCAATATCATCGATCCTGTTCCTGGCGGCATTTGACACGGTTATGCGACTGACAAGCTTAGAGGCATTCAGTAGACACTCTTCACCCAGCTTGAAGATTTTGACTTTGTTGATTACTACTATATTGCTGTATTAATTGTCCACAAACACCGGTCAACTACAAAGAGAAAACTGATGGAATAAACAGTTTTTCTAATAATTTTGGCCTAAACACCTTAATTATGAGCATCTGTTCAACCGCTAACTACCAAGTAAAAGTATTGGTAAACAAAGAATCACTGAAATCAGTTGACGACTTCACCTTCTTAGGAAGCTTAATCATTAAAGACCCTTGAGCAAACAAAGACCTGGTAAATCTTGTTTTGAATTTGCCACACTTAAGGACATCTGGCAATCTGGGTCGTACAATTACAAAACCTTAGTTAAACATTACAACAGCTTTGTAATTCAAGTACTGTTATATGGCTAAGAATGCCGGGACGAGACCCGGAGATAAATAAAAACGATAAGCCGCCTTTCACAATGGATGTCTTAGGAGGATCTGTCGCATCTTCTGGCCCATGAGAGTCTCCAGCGAAAAGCTGTACAGATGATCAAGATCCCCGAATGTGGTGCTGCCGCTTCCGCTGGCCAGGACATATTTAGATGGTGGCATAAGGTTGATGCCTTATGTCATTCTGGGGATGAAGAGGATAAGTAAGTATAGGTATTTTCAAAACATCCAGAAGGACTTGTTGGCGTTATACCTACATAAGGTTTCCTGATTAACCCGTTCAGTTCACAAAATTGTACGTATCCATTACAAGTATGAACTAGTATACAATTGCTTTAACTAGTGCACTGTATAAAACAATATATTTAAAAAAAAAACGGTCTGTTCGCCTTTGACATTCTCCGCTAAAGGGCAACAACTGCATCGGTTATGTTATTGCTAGTGTGTGGATTACACACCTTAGTGGTTGCCTCAAAAGTAGAGAAACCAATCACGGAATTTAAAGAGATTTATATCAACTTACGGTTATCACTTAATAGCTAACATCAGACGCATTTGAATAATAATTATAACAAAAAAATCGCATAGTGTTGTGCATACTGTGAAAATGAATTAAGTGCGGATCGATCTGTTCTGAATTGATTCGATAAAAAATGTTCAATATGTTTTTCTTACGAGTGGGGTATAAGTAAAAAAAACATATGTACGTATAATGATATAAAATAAGTTCCAAATGTGCTGTGTGTTATACTGCACATAGGATTTTGAAATGTCTAAATGTTATCACAATATAAATGTTGAATTCGCGCATATACTGTAAACTCATTTATATTCGTTGGCATGAAATCTCGTTTTTTTTAAATGACTATTTCGTTGACACATGAATTATTGGATTTCTGATTTGGGCAAAACACAAATTTGCGTTGGTCATTTTTCAATGTCTTTGAAATAACTGTCCGCGTTAAAACGCAGTGATGAAATGTGGTCATTTACAGGAGCTGTGTTTATCACAAGCCAATTAACGACCGGTATTCCATTTTTATGGGGTGATAGTAAACAGCCCTTTGTATTGCATGCCGATTAACTAGTCCATTGTTATGAAGAGATAGTAAACGGATTAGCGGTACGGGGTGACCTTTAATTAGGGTTTGAAGCCGATTTCAAATTAGTCTTATTATATTATGATGGCCAATCATGCCTTTATCGGCACCAATTAGAGAAGGTGCGAATATTATTAGTTATGATTAATGTAAGTTATGTTTGTATGCTTAACTTAATGTTAGCATTAAAAACTAAACATCAAGTTAATAATATATCAGGAAATAATGTGGCAATTAATTTAACACAATTAAATTGACACAATAAATTCCAAATGCTAGTAAATCTAGTTAAACACAATTAAAGAACCAATATAAATAAATATGTTTTATTTCTCTGTTATAAAAGAATAGTATCGAGTCGACATCTCCGCCAAATACATATGAACCTAATTATGCCAGACACGTATGGAAGTTCGCAGTGGCGTTTAACTGCCGGATTATATTACAGGCACGAGTCGATTTACTCCAGATCATTGGTGAGAAATCAGTTTACAGTTCCTTGTTCCTAAAGGATCAAAGTTCAATGAATGAGTGATGAAAGAATGAGCGAATGAAAGAAGGAACGAAAACATATTCATTCATTCGTTCGTTTAAAGATCTATAAATCATGTTTATTTATAAATCTTTAAACGAACGAATGAATGAATGAATATGCTTCTCCCTAATAAGTATTTGTCATCATGATTTAAAAAACGCATGAAAACGCATTCCTTTGCAAACAGTCAACGCAAATCAATAAGTAGTCCCCAGGTAAATTGACACCTGTCAACCCGGTGAATAAATGCGCGAGAAAAAACAACAGTCAAACTGAGAAGGTAAAACAATGACTAGTTGACAATTTTGGATTGTTTTCATTATGTGAAAAACATATAACAAAATGTATATAGATATGGTTTTGTATATTTGTTAAATTCTAATCATTGTTCATTAAACGTGAAACAGTCAGCCGCACTTCTTTTTAGTAAAACATACCTTCCGGTTAGTAGTGTTATGCAGGTAAATGTTGTAATGGACGTAATGGAGGTGGATTTTACTGAGAAAATAAAAGGTGTATTTGACGTTTGTGATACTGAAGGAACTGGATTTATAACTGTAGATCATCTGAAAAGCTTGGCCAAAGAACATTTTGGAGCTGATAACGAAGAGGTATTGTTGTTTTGTTTAAATCTTCATTTTTATGTCAGATTAATGTTTGTTTACGTTTTTGCATTGGTGGGTGGGGTAACGTTAATTGATACTGGAATTTTATGATTTGTTTTCCTTGTGTTGTATTGAAAAAATATGTCATTCTTAGACGTGATTTTTGTTTGTGCAAGAAAACCAGTGTTTAAAATAAATAAGACGAATCGTAATTGACAATCCATATATAGTAGCATTATCATTTTAATATTAAAGTCATATTCAGGGGTTTGCTTTAGGATTTAACTTCCAATGTTCCATTTGCCAGGGTCAAGAAACTTTGAACATCTACTTGCCCATAATGAAGATTTTTAAGTTTACCCAATCTTTTAAGTTGATGTTTCATTGATATATTTGTAAAGAAACAGATTGGAACTCGAGTTAAAATTAAAAACTTCAATGAACTGCTTTTGCAAACGATCCACAATTTCTATGATTTTCAAACTGTTTTGTTTCTCAAAATGCAGAGTACCTGGTAAAAGTTGTTAGGACAATCTTTTTATTCATGTACCTGATTTATGTTTTCATAAGGTTTAGACACTTTGAATATGCAATCAGCGATTATTTTCCTTCTTTATAATGTAGCGGTAAACGGCACTTTCCCAATTACGAAAAAACTACAAATTTCCCAATTACTGTCCCCAAAATTCCCACTTGGGGGGAAAATGCAGCATTTAGTTAGTTTCCCTATGCAGCTCTATGGCTTGAACCTAGGTAAATTTAATATTGAAAACTTGAAAACACTTGGTTATCAATTTTAAAGTATTTGGGAGCAAAAAATCAAATACACCAATTTCCCAATTTGAGGTTTTCACGACTCGATTTTTCCCAATTTTGAGGTTTTCACGACTCGATTTTTCCCAATTGGACCGGTACGGGTACTTTTCCCAATAGGAAAAAAAAAATCGCTGGCAATAATTTTATATTTCTGTGTATTTTAATTTCGGGTGTATGTAATCTAAATGCTTGAGCTATTTTTAGCTTAAAGTAAATTGAACAAACTTTATCTGTTTATAACATACTGGTTTTTCCAGGAAAATCATCTGGCCACAGCTTTTGTTTATGTTAAATGAGATTGTGTTTGGTATTGCTGAACTGATTGTCAGGTATTTTAGAAATATAACAATATTCTTAATGAACTTGAAACTTCAATTTTGTATATTGAATTAGCCTTTGAAATATAAACAAAACAATTTTTTTTTTTTTTTTTTTTTTTATTAAATAATTACTTCCGCACTCAGTGCAGCAGTGTTTTGAATCATTATGCATTAAAGTTTTGAATTATTTTTTTGCAATAAATGATATGAGTTTTCCAACTGATTCAGCTCTAGTCTTAGATGGACGAAACTGTTGAATAAAACAATTCATATGTTGAACAGTCATTTAAAATAAAAGTACTAAAACAGGTCAGCTTATAAATATGAAAGCCTGTCATATTGATATAGCCTTGTTACTCCCATATCAACAGCATGACTTAGAGTCCCAAAAATTAAGGTTGGTCGGGTTAAAGGTTTAAAAACTCTTTTTAGTCCTTATTAAATATCTTGCTGAAGCCAGAAGTGGGCTAATTTAAATAAAGGATTAGTTCTGTTAATAAATTAATAGTTCAAAGAAAATATTTATTATTGGCAAACTCTGTTTTAATGTTACATTCCATTTATTCCTAATGCGTCATTTGCAAGTGAAGGAAAATGTACTTTCACTGCTGATTTTAAGACACCTTAAAATTTGTAGTTTGATTCTGTGTGGTAGAGCTACATGTATAGCAGATTGGTCTTATCCTAGTTTTCAAACAGATTGATTTAGTGATAAGATAATAAGCTTTACAATTCGCAAATGAAAAGCCACATGATTAAGCATAGAAGTTACCACAAGCATTTAGTCTTCATATTAAGAGGTCAGAGTGCGATTTAACAGTGGTTTAAGTCTGTATATCAGCTTTGATTACTTCATAATTATCAATCTGTTAATCTTAAAAGATCAGTTAAAGTGCTGTAAGCTCTTTTGAATGATAGTACAATAAGAATAAAAAAATCAGCTAAATTTTAGCATGATTTGCAAATCATACATATGCCCGGTGTAAACTGTTTGTGTTTGTAATAGTGAGATTATTTGACTTACGTTGTTAGTTCTTGGCATAAGCTTGTTTGTACAATGCATTTGTTAATATAGCATCAACAGAGGTGCTAGTTGTTGAATTACATGCATTGCTTTTAAGTATTGTAAATTTGTAAGTGCTCGGAAATAAATTTATTTTGTTGGGGCTGTGATACAATATAACAAGCATTAAAATCCCTTAAAAATCTGTTGTTAGTGATAAATGTCTATATGGAAGGGGTGAACAATATTTTTAATGAATCCCTTTTAACTCAAGGCTCACATGGCCATTGGCCAAATAAGTCAATGGCTGGAATAGGAAAAGATCTATGGTGAAATAGCAGAGTGCAGCACCTTGCTCATTTTTGGTTCCCCCTTCCTGCCCCTTTAGGTAAATTGGGCAACAATCTTGGTGAAAATTAATACATATTTAATGGCAAATGAATTGACTATTGCTTTTAAGATCTAATTAACAAGTGTAAGACCAAAAAATAACCTATATCTGTTTAATTATAAGATAATGCCTCTAGCATGACTCTGTACTCCACCCTGCCACCTTGAGCAGCATTGGACGAACCTTTTCCGGTACTAAATCTTTCCTGATGCAAGTTAAAATATTAATATTTTGTTATACCCCTTTATTTTCCATATATAGACACCTATAGTTTACAAAAGGAGCTCTGAGACTGTATCAAAAGACATGGATCAGTACTATGTTTGTTAGTGGAGGCACGTACTCGTACTGCACCTCACTGCATGTCTTCTATAATTCCTTCTATAAGTTGTAACTAACACCATTGTCATTTCAGGAGACGGTGGGTATCATCCACCTCCTTGACCCTGAGGGCAAGGGTAAGGTCAGCTTTCAGGACTTCTGTGCTGGTGTGCAGCAAATCCTGGAAGTTCAAGGTCAGTTGAAGATTGGTTAAGCACATTTAATAGACCTCTAATTGAACTAATTGGTACACATTTGAACTTTTGGTTATAGGAAGGTTTGTTTTTGCTGCAGTTTTTTATAACTTAATGACAAATAGTGTCACAGATATTGTGTCACAATACTAAATGTACACCAAATACAGATCCAGATCATCAGAATGGCTAGCTCAGTTGAAAACGGCAATCAATAAGCACCCGATCAAACAGAACTTATTCTGCCCTATTCAAATATAACTGCATAAGAACAATAAAACTTTGGTTGTTTTAGGCTCCCATTGGCCCTCCTATGTTGCTTTATTGTCCATAATACAATTAACAGCTGTAATTGATGTTAATCATATGTTATAACTTATAAGAAAGACAGAATTGTATTATTATAAAAATATTAACATAATATATTATATCATAACATTTTATTTGATGATTACTTCAGAGGACAGATAATTGAGTCGCGTTCTGAGAAAACTGGGCATAATGTATGTGCGTAAAGTGTCGTCCCAGATTAGCCTGTGCAGTCCACACAGGCTTATCAGGGACGACACTTTTGCCTAAATTGGATTTTTGCTAAGAAGAGATTTCATTTAAACAAAAAACGTCATAAAAGCGGAAAGTGTCGTCCCTGATTAGCCTGTGTGGACTGCACAGGCTAATCTGGGACGACACTTTACGCACATGCATTATGCCCAGTTTTTTTAGAACACGACTCAATTAGCCCCAGCCATTATGGTTTTATCATCGCTATTTCAGCAGCCTCAAAGCAATCGACCCCCACCAATACTGGCAACCAATCAGATTTCATCAATTCCTTCCTCATCACTCAACATTCCACGCCTGAGGTAAGTCTGATCAGCTTCAGAATATGAAAATTGCAGTCATAAATCTGGAAAGCAGAATTTATTTTCGGTTGTTTTTAGTCATATCCTTTTATATCATGGAGGTCAGTTAACTTTACCCACAATTTTCCTGGGCAAGCTTGGTCCATACAAGTGATTAACCTGTGCTAATTGCATAAAATCAGGCTTTTTAATACAAAAAGATACAAAGCAGTCAAGGGAGGAATGCATTCATGTTTTGAATAAAAAATTGTTTTAATTGTACACCATTTTCAAATTTGCAAATATCCATAGTCTTCTTCCTGTTGGTGTATTGGATTGCACAAAGATCAACTTTCAAGAGTTCATGTATAGCCACATCTCTTTACAATGGCAGTTGTTTGTTTATTTCAATGATTACTTTATCTGATGGGCCATACTGGTGTATGCTTTCAGATACTGGATACCCAGTAAAGCAGCCCATATGTTGTAACAAATGACACAGTTACTGTTATCACATAAAAGAGTTTATATATGTACAAAGCTATTCATGCCAGTGTCTTATTAGTCAAGGCTTATTTAATTGTTTCAGTGTTTATCGTACCATAATTTATAGAGTCATTTATAGATGGATGCACACCAATATTTATTTGTATAAATGAAGAAATTTGTTTGAAGAAAATGCAGTTTTTGCTCCAATTATTCAAGTGTGACTTTTTTTTTTGACATTGTGGCACATCTAGGCAGTACAGATTATGCCACTGAACTTTAATAAGCTACATAAAATGTTGACTTTAATAATTATAATTTCTTGCCAAAGAAGTCTTGGCAGTTTGGTTGAACGCACACTTTTTGTATGACCTTGTGTGACCTTCCTAGAATTTAGAAAAAGCTACATTATGCATGTACATGTATGTTCAGGTTCAGGTGATTTATGTCACTGTCTTATATGAATTTTACATCCTACTTGGATTGGTTGTCAACAAATTAAATGTTGACTTTTATATTTAGCTTCCTGAACAAATTTACAAGTAACGACTCATCATCTTCTGATGTTATAACATTTACAATAATTGATTGGCTATAAACTAAATATATTTAATATTATAATGTTGTATGTTAGAAGTTTTTGAGCTTTAACACTTACACAATTTTTATTTATGTGTGACCTTAATACTACATTCATATTAAGTATATAACTACAACAGTACTACATGTATCCAGTGAATACCTGTAAGTGATTGAGTTCAGGTTAGTGTTAACCCTTTGCATGCTGAGAAATTTGTTGTCTGCTTAAATGTTGTCTGCTGAATTCTAAAATAAGCATTTTCTTCGATTTTTTTTTCAAAGAATACTATCAGAATAGCAAACAGTTTGGATCCTGATGAGACGCCATGTTCTGTGGCGTCTCATCTGGATCCAAACTGTTTGCAAAGGCCTTCAAAATTTGGTTCCAGCACTGAAAGAGTTAACACTATTTACAATCCTAATATGTCTTAAAAATTATATGATGTGATAGCTCACAAATAAGGGACTTTTCGGAAATTTGCATGTAATATATGTGGGTTTTTTGTGAGTAATGATGCCAGATGTGAGCCAGCTATGAATAATTCATTAATGCCCAGTAAGGTGTGTTCTGGAATTCACTAAACACTTGATACTGTATAAAATCTTAATAGTATGAGGTTATTGATTCACATGCCCTATGTGGTATACCATCATTGATTGGAATACCTGTATTAAATATTGCCTGTATATGTATTAAATATATAGTGTTGATAATAAATCAATGACAGTGTTGCATGGTTTTGAATCAAACATGATATTAGCATTTGCTTGATAGAAATCTAATCAATTTCAAGATTGAAATACCAGACAGGTATCTTATATCAAAACCTTAAACCAAATTCAAACCCACTTTCAAACAGCAGAGAACACACAACATTAGTAGTGTGTGGCTGTTTCTATAAATGCTTGTGATCCAACTTGTTGATGAATTCAAAGTTGATGCAGACAAAAAATGTTGTGGAATTCCTGAGAATTTGCAGACTTGTTGGCAATGGTATTGATTTAAGCTCTCAGTTTCTTGGGTGTTGGTGGATGTTCACTGATATATTTCCTGGGATACAGTGGATTAAACCAATCACAGACTTACAAGTGATGTGAAAATACTCTTGAGTGAATAATTTGTTACTCCTATTGCTTTTCGTGTGTGATGTTTGTTTTTGCCAAAACATCTATGATAAAGCTCTTCAATAAATTGTGACATGAGTGAAATTAATTGAGAAAGTAAAGGTGTCAGAAAGTTGAAACTCTAAATGTATTGATATTTGGATTATCCAGACAGCGCACACATTTTTTTGTTTCCTGATGATTGTTTGGGGATTTGCATCTCAATGACCACAATCGGTGAAAAGGTATTTAGGAATTAAATATAAAGATGTTGTGATTTTCTGGTATACGTTGAGTCTTGTCATCTTCCTGAGTCAATTCTGAGTCAATAAAGTTTATAGTGCATCCACAATTTGTGCGATTGTCACACTTAAAAGCGAACAAAGGGCTGTTAGTTTTTTTGTTAATCACCAGGTTTTTTGTTCACAGACACGAGATGCTTCAGAAGCGAGTGCCTTCACATTCAACGAGTATGACACAAACACAGACGAAGATGGGGGCCAGTTATTGATAGACTTCTCAACACCCGAAACTACCCGACGAAACTTGTTCCCAACATCGTCACATGGTCACAGTAGTGGAAGGTCATCAGTTACTAGGTCAGTATCGGTGTTTGTAATTTTTCTCCCCTAACAAAGTAAATGTGGGTATACTGGAATCGCCATTGAATTCTGTCTTTTAGTCTTTCCATGGACACAAACTTGTCTGAAGGCGTACTCCTACACTTTTCAATGTACAATATTCAAACTTTCATGCATTATTTTCCTTAGGTATGATATTATTCATTTGGATTTTTATGATCCTACTGTAAAAATTACAAAAGTAAAGGCCCTTTTTAAGTAAGACATTCTATAACATCATGATTATCCAAACGTGTTCTCGTTCACTTTTCAATATACAAGATTCAAACATTACAAAGTTGGGCATGTGCGATTATTATCATCTATGTTAAAAAATACAAAAATTATGCCTGTTTTTCAACATTATATAATATCATGATAATTAATATTCACTATAAGCAAAATTAATTGAAACAACTTTTTCCACAGTTGTAATATTTGGTATGTAAAATAGTATAGTAATGCACTAAGTTCTCTACAATTCTGCCCCTGAGGTAAAAACTGGCCGCACCATGGGGGTCACAAGGCTTAAGAAGTTAAGAAGTCTTATATGGCACAATAAATTAAAATATCTTTCCTCTGAAACCATAAGACCCTGAGCTTTAATATTTGGTACGTAACACTAACATCATTATTGTTGTCCTCAACAAAATCTGTTCCAATCATGCCCTAACAGTCAAAACTGCGCACCCCGGGTTCACATGATTTAAATAGACTTATATATATCATAATTACTTTTCTCTGAAATGGCAGTGTAGTATTTGGTATAACCTTGTATAGTTGCTCACTTTAATGTTTTCAAATCAAACATGTGGCCCAAACTGGGAACAACCCATCCGTAACAATGTGTTGTCAGGGGGGTGATTCTTTGTCACTATTGTGACAACTCTAGTTTTGTACAAGAACATCATGTCAAAGGCATTGTATGTGTGAAGAAAAAAAAATGCATTTCAATTTAATTATCCGTACAATGCTACTGAAAGCTTTATTTTGAAAGATGTTTGATGAGTCATGGTATTGCAATGCTAGTTAAGTTTAAGTGTTGTTACTTGTCAGCTGCATATGCTGCAGAAAGATTTGTTGTGTCCCTGAGACCTGACATTTGTTATATGTTATCAGCAGAGTTAAATGTCGACCTCATATCAGTAAACTATGATTGCAATCTTCAAAATAAGGTGACAGTTCTCACATATATCGAGGATGTAAAATGCTGAAATGAAAATAATTAAAACCACAAATAATTTATATTATACTTCCATGTCACGCAATCTTTCATGTCTGTACTGTGTACATGTGTTAAGCGTATATTAAACTTTGTTGGCTAAGGCTTTTTAAGTACTCTGACTGCTTTTCAATGCATTTTGTTGGTTAAGGCCTTTTAAGTACTCTGACTGCTTTTCAATGCATTTAAATTGATAGTCAGCAATGCTACAGAATTACAGAACATAACAAGTATCGCCACTTAAGTGGACTATTGGTAAATGTTTTGGTTCATGTTTTTCTCAGGTTACTGTTAAAAGCCAGTGTTTGAATGGGTTTTACATGCTTGACAAGAGTTGACCATTGATAATTAAGACATTTGTTGGTGACAAGCCGGCCTTACTTCAACAGTTCTGTCACATCTGACAATCCATTTATCACTGTTATTGCAATAAATGAAGCCTTTCTAGTCGTGCTAGTTTGGTGATGCAAATATTCTCACAGTTGAGCAGTTGTAGATAATGTTAATGTCAAAGTTTTACAGTCAGATAGATAAATAAATAAATTATTATGACATGTTATCTTTGATGAACTCTTCAATTATGCTTGTGTTTGTTATACTAGGTGTCCATAATATTAAGACCTTGATTAATTGTTAAATGGTTAATAATAATGTGGTGTTGTTTTGTTTTGTGTCATACATTTAGCACTCATTTAAAGTGTTCAGTGTTTGTTATATTCTTCAAAATACTACTTTTACTGCAAAATACAGCACGCTTACACTTAAGCAACTTTAAAACTTATGTTGGCAGCCTCTGGCCCTAGCATTAATATATTTGGTCAGATGGCAAAATGTCAAAACTGTGACACAAATACAGATTATGATAACAACAAAAACATGGCAAAAGCAATGGAAAAAAAAGATGTTTCAGAAGATTGTTTACAATATTCATTTTTGTGTTTTTCAGTAAAACAGATGAAGAAAATTTTGAGGATTATGGTGCTGTAGATCTCGAGTCTGACTCCTCAGACGCTAATTTATCGTAAGTGTGGAAATTAAAATCCAATTTTAAACGTTTGAAGTGTTTTGTGACAGAATATAATCAGACTTGTGTCCTCTGATGTTTTGCTTAATCAGATGTGCTGAAGACACCACTGTTGTATATTGTTGTATATATTGTTCACAATCCTTTGCAAAAACTAAAGCAATTTGATCCTTTGACCCAAAATTGTAATATAATAGTTTAACCCATTTTTTCCTTGAACCTTCCCTCTTTACACATGTGTACATCTGTTCGCTAATGAGTTAACATCTACCCACAATTCCCTGATTTCAGCTGCGACAGTAGCCATAGGTCTCGACTTCGACTTCGAAGTCCCAGACATCGACATAAAGAGTAAGCACTTAAGCATCTCACATTTAATGTTTGCATGTACTAGCTGACAGTTAACCAGTATTTAGCTCAATAACCTGTTTTGTTTTTACTTGGCTGTTTGTCCAAGGATTTGAAGTCCCATTAGATTTTTTACTGTTAGCTATTGTTTACCACTGAAAGTTAAATCCATTATTGGTCAGCACAGTCATTAAAAACACAATTATCTACTGATACATTATGAAATTAGTCATAAAATCTAACCAGCCATAATTTCCTCTTGAGGTTATCCAAAAATATAATTGCAGCATATTTTTTTTAATCAAAAGCTGAAAGCCTAACAGTACATTATGTTCTTTACTTACATCTTGTGCTACCGATATCTTGAATTTTTGTATATTAGTCTTTAACCTAAATTAAATGAGTTGGTATTAATAAATGTATTACTATTATACTAGTACAATCTTTAAATCTAACTTAGAAGACATAAACTGTGTATGTTTATCAATCAGCTTTTTCATAAAAAACGTGACAATATACCACTGTATGGATTGCATATAATGAATTCTTTAATTTTGTCTTGTGCACAAAAAAAAAATGAATAATTTGCTCCTTAAAATTTCTTAAAATACAAGAATTGATTGGTTTACTTACAAAACTATTTGATATCTTGTTTAATACAAAAAAATCTACATCCTTATAAACAGTTATTACTCGAGAGAATGATATATACTGGGTGTGTATCTACAAATCGTGTTCTTTCAGTTTGAATACTGATGCATGTTTAATTATAGCTGATTTAATTTGGTAAAATGTAAAACTTACTATACATACAAGGCAAGATATTTGTATCCCTACTGTAGTGTAACATTTCAGATAAATGGACAGATCTAGACATATGTAACCTAGGGGGTAATTTAATTACTATAATTTGATAGCCAGTTATCATTTGCTGTACCCTGCCATGGATACTTGTACTCTTCATTATTCACTGCTCGCCCTTTGGGTAACTTGAGTTAAACTGAATGTGGATATTTTTGTTTCATTAAACATGACCACGTTAATTTGATATTCATCTTTTTTCTTAACACAAACAGGCAGTAGTTCTTTATAATTGTTGCGTTTTTTGGTAGTAATTACAGTCCTAATAATGCATTTAGCTGAGGCATATACACATTACAAATGTATTGTATTAAATCATAGTGAACTCTTTAATGCTACTAGTGCCAGGTCATGAAGACAAAGAACACAATTTGCATTTAAAGACTACTTGTAAACAATCCAGAAATAAGCCCATAACGTGGTAAGAGCAAAGTAAAACATAGTTCTCATTCAAATTGAACGAATATTTTCAAATCAAGTTAGAAGAAAAGTATTGTTCATCTAATCATTAGTAACAGATATTTATTTTGTGCGATAATTATTTTTCAGACATATGCTTGACAGGTATTTATAAGCTCTCGTCTAGCTTAGGTAATGGAAAGACATATTAACACAGTTAGCATATAGAAAATGTCAATTAGTAAATTAAGCATAATCAATATGCCTACTTATTTCTGCTTTAGTGCACAATCATTCTTAGTGTATCTCATTTGACTGTCACTTACATGGTTTTGGTGTTCAATGTAGTGGTGGTTTGTAACATTCGACAATCAGGTGTACGCTTGTCAAGTGTCTATGCATATCGCATTAATAACTGAATCAATAAAACATTATTATGACCAATTTTGGCACTTAAAAAGGGGTGTATTACCTGTTAAATACAGTGTTTATGATTTAATGTTTTGGATATGTTATACATGTTTGCATCAGCGAAATTGAGTTTATCACCTTCTTGATAAGAAAGATGCGTAACATCATGCAAAAATGGGTCTTATGCCATATGTGAAGCTCCAGACCAACCTGCATAATAAAGTAGCACAATGTTTTATGGTCTCATTAGTGGGCAAAGTAGCTCCTCACCATACTGTGCAATCTGTTCTGGAGCAATGGTGCCCGCATATGGCATAAGACCCACTTGTTTGGGACATGGCTCAGATGTTGTCAAATAAATATGTCTTTATATTTACAAACTTTTTTCTTTAACTCATTTGAATCTGATTTTTTTTTTGTAATTTGAAAGAGTATATATTCTGGCTGGTAATTAAATGTATCTGTCCAATCTTTAAATTAAAATGTAATAAATTATGTTTAGATTTTATCAAGGTCTCTTGTGTAATTATTTATAATTCACTTGACACTTTCAATTGAAACATTTGTTAAATATTCTGAATCTAATATCTTGCTCTGCAAATACCTTATGAAAACTATACTTGATACTATAATGCCAGAGGTTATTTGGTCACAATTATTGCTTGTGCAAAATTTGCTATTCAGAATTGCCCTGTCATATATTTGTGAAGCCACCACCCAAAATACATTTGGTAGAGATTTAAATAATAAATGAGCTTCTAGCTTTATGGCAAACAATTCACTGTAAATAAAAATAGCATGTAAAGTCAGTAAACCATTACCTAGCCCATATTATGTATCAATTGCATTGGACATTAAAACCTTATATTTAAATAAATATTGAAACCAATGTATTATTTCAATATTTGCGTTATTTAATGTTTGTTTTAATTCCACAACATTTGTGGATTTCAAAGCTATTTATAGAGCTAAAAGATTGTTTTTACACTGTAAAAGTTTTACAATGTATCAGACTTATTTTACAGAATAAATCAATAAACCCATGCATACTAAATTCTACATAATTAAATTATATATTTCTATCAGACATAAGAAGCGAGATATGATGTAAGTTACAGCACCTGACAGTTTCTACTGGTGGAGGCATTGACCATTTTGTCATCCTGCATTTATGTTAGTGTTGTACATGGAATATATTATCATAGGGTAAATGAAATTTACAAAAAAAGGACAAAAATGTGTTCTCATTTAGTGTCCACCATTGGTGCAAAGTTAGATGTATTATAATTTCCCAAGCCCTTATGTCGTGGGAAGTTAAACATTTGTTGCTTTGGACCATTCCTCATCCATATATCCAGTATAACCCTGTCTCCCTGGAACTGTATTTTGTTTGTGTTATATTCAAGGGCCTCCATCAATGTACATTGGTTATCTGTCCATGTTTTGTATATTCAAATGTCAATTTTCTTGGGTATTTAAACATGGGTAGGTACACAACATTTAAGTGAAAAGAAGAAACAAGGTTCATGTCAAAGGTGGTGTAGTTTACTCTGGCAACAAGCAGTTTCCTGTTTTTTAAATGCATTAGTAATGGCATTAAAAGCCAATTTAATCAAATCTAATGACATTTGTTTGCTGACCCAATGCCCAATATCCTATTAATTACATTTATTTGCTTAGTAACCAGTCAGTGTTTTGATAACAGTAGCAACAATAAATTGACCTCAGGCCCCGCATTTGTGCTAGTTTCATGTGATTTATATATTCGGAACAATGTTTTATGTTTAAGAGAGTGGAATGCGAAATTTGCTATAAGACAAACATGCATGTCAATTGTTAAGTGTGAGACCATTCTATCTGATAAAGAAACAAACTCTAATAGATAAATGTTCTTTCACATTTAAACTAAAAAAAATATATTAGTTTTAAAATTATCTGACCAACCATCTAGTTCCTGATGTAATTTTCAGTATTGCTTGATTTCATAAACCACAATATAATGTTTAGCAGACTTCATCAATTTAATTGAGGTGCATATGGCAAATGAACAGTAAATTGTCAGTGTAAATTTGGATTACATCGCTCGCAGCTGTATGTTCTCAACAACAGTTATGATTCACGGAACGGAAATGGATGCTTTTTCATTTGTTATATAAATGCACAGATGAATTGCATCTTGTAATTTTAGCTGAGATTAGTTTAATTCTATACCTGCCTGTATTCATACCATATAAATGTCAATCAATTCAATAGGATTTTATGACCATCACTGAGCAGCTGAATATCATCTTGAAAACTTACCGCATTTTGCATCTTGTTGTATTTTACAACTTTTGCTGAGTGTAAGGTAGTGCAGTGGTGTGGGGGAAGAAAATGTAGTAAACCCATGACTCACCTGTTCGTGTCGGGAGTTTGAATTAATTATGCAGTCAAACATTGTAATTATGTGCCTCGTTGGATAATGATTGAGTTACAAATGTCTTGTGTAGTTTTGTGTTAGGTATAGTATGGATGAGTGAGTGAACTGATAACTTTATTTGGGAAATGTATACTTCAGTGAAGTGGTTAATTAAAGAAGAAAAGCATAAACAGTTGAACATTCTTTACAATATAAACAGCATTATGTACATTATTGATTTATATCATAAGTGAGGTTAAAACATTTTGTGAAAAAGAAAACTGACTATTAAATTACTAAATTTACTATAGTATTAATATTAAATATCATGAATATTTAAAATGTATGTATCTTTTTTCTTTATTTTCAGCCCAAACAGAAGAATATCATCTGCAGTGTATGCTAGGTCAGCCATGTTTATTTTTGCTTTAAAACCCCAAGGGGGCATCATAAAGTCTTTATTTCTAAATGGCATGGCATAGGCATTTTCTTAATTAGCTAATCTCTAGTGCTTATGTACTGTTATATCACATTAGACATATATAAAGCCAATATTAAATTCAACATTGTGACTATACATTTCAAAACAAGTGAGTGATTTCTTTTAATGCAGGAAAGATAACTCTATCCTCTTCTTAGCATATGTTTATAAGAATAATTGCCCATGCAGTTTTCAGTATAACATACTATCTCAGTTATATTGTACTCTCAAACTGAACTTGAACAAGATCAACAACAGATTAAGTAATTATAAAATGAGCCATGCTGTGGGAAAACTGGACTTTATGCAGTCACACATGCTAATCAAGGACGAAACTTTCTGTCAAGATTGGATTTTCCTTTTGAAGAAACTTGATTGGAACAAAAAAAAAATTAGTAAAAGAAGAAAGTGTTGCCCATGATAAGCCAGTGCTAATCTTATGCGCCAAAAATTTGGACCAAACTGGATTTAGTTATGAATGTCGGACTACATGTATACAGAAAATTAACGTGCATGAAAAAAGGGGGTCTACGGCTGACTGGCCTTATGCTGGACATTGCGAAATGATGGATCGCAATAAAGTGTATCATCAGTGAATACAGATACCATATAGTTAAAAGACTAGTTTGTGTATTGAATATGGCTTATTAGGGATAAAAATATCACACTAGCTTACAGTATTTGTGTCATTTATATCGTGCATCAAGGCACACACTTATTATAGGACATAACTGAAGCGTGTATTTTATGCTTAAAGACTTAACAAGTATCATTTAAATATTGGCAAGCTATTACAAACCCCACTATTGATTCACTTTGACTCTTATTTTATATAGAGAACACACATATGAGCCTCCCTCTTTGAAAAGGAGGTCTAATGCATGTGCATAAAGTGACGTCCCAGATTAGCCTGTGCAGTCCGCAATGGCTAATCAGGGACAACACTTTCCGCTTTTACTGTATTTTTTGTTTAAAGACTCTTCTTGATGAAAATCCAGGTTAGGCGTAAAGTGTCCTCCCTGATTAGACTGTGCAGACTGCACTGGCTAATCTGGGTTGACACTTTACGCACATGCATTAAACCCCCTTTTCACAGCGCAAGGCTCATATAGAGAACACATGTGTATTTTCTATCTACTTGTTTCTCTTCCACAGTCACTTGGCGCGGGGAATAAGGAGTCCCAATGAAGACATTTATGACGACATAGATGGAAGTTTCCAGGAGCTCACAGACAGAGTATGTACACTGCAAATATTAACCACACATTGTAACCAATAATTGTATGATTAGGGCCAAATTAAGTGTCCCTCAAATCAGTCCTATTCGTCAGTATTTTGAATGTGGATAATATGTCACTTTCATTCATTTATTTGATTTACACTGATGTTTTATATAAAGTAAATACATTTTAGCTGTTCAGCGAAAAAAAACACCACCTGTATTTATGACTTAAAACTATACAGTAAAATTCTTAATTTTATTATCTGTTTCTATTTCCTAATTGAATGGAATATATGTTTTGATTTGCTATGTTTACAATACGCTCACGCTCCATTGAATGATAATGTTGAATTATTGTAATTTCATAATGTCACCACAGGCTTATACAGGTTTGGCGGCAGAATGGCTCATTTGAGTGTTGTTGTTATTGTTGTTTTTCAGATAAAGTATTTAGAGAAGCAGGTTGTGAAGGTGTCAGATGAGAAAACACGAGAGGATAGTGTCAAGCACAGATATAAAGATGAAAACAGTATTCTTATCAAAAGGTAACGGTTGGTTTTGCCATCTTCTGCGTTTGACGAGTTGGAAATAATGGTCAATAACAGTTTAAAAAAAAATCTTTATTTAAAGATGACCAAATATTTTAGAGTCCTTTCTTAGAGCAAATTTGTTTTAAGAAACAAATTACTAACCTGTGAAAAATTCATATCATTGAAATTCAAAACTAAGTTTTTAATGAAAATAATGAGAAAGAAGTTCTAACACAAATGTTCTAAAACATGTATTTGAGTGACTCATTGCTGTATTTCTTTTATTAAATTTGTTGGTTTTCTTGTTTTTGTTTAATAACAGATGTGTTATACGTAAGTCTGCCAGTGTATATTTCATGTACAAAAAAATAAGTATTTGTTTAGCAGTGTAAACTAGTTTTGCATAATGTTGTATGTTTTGGAGCCCATGTTACACGGAATGTTTTCACTAACCATTGGTTTGTCTGAATTTTATAACAGCGTAGTGGACAGGTAAGCAAGATGTGTTGTTTGTTGGGTGACATATTCTCCGCAAGATTAATAGCATTACGGAAAATATGGGTCTCAGACATAACCTTGCGATATATAAATGGATTTTAAAATTATTAAGTTCAAATTTAAACCATCATTAGTCCACTTGTTGTGTGTAAAACATGTCTCCGTGCTACAAAGGTCAATTTCAAACTTGGTGATCAAATGTCAAATTTGACAAGAAACGGATTTAAATTTCCTCTCTTAGCCATAACTTTGCCATTTATGGATGGATTTTAAAATGACTTGGTGCAAATGCAAATGTAAACATTCATAAAACATGTTTCTCTTGTTACACTTGTCTTAATAACTCAAAGGTCACACTGAAAGGTTCAAATGTCAAATTTGGCCATTAAACAGCTTGTTTGGAATGTAATTTTGTCATTCATCATGCAATTTAAAAGTTACTTCCCATTTATGACCAGCTTGAGGAGATGACATTGAGCTTGTTACGCCCGTCTTTCTACCCATAAGGTCAAAGGTAAAATGTAGCCATAAAAAAAGCTTGAAGGTTGGTAACTTTTTTGTTCATCATGCAATTTTAAAATAACTTGCCACAAGTGAACGCCATGAGGAGACTGAATGTCAGGTATATTGCCCGTTTCTTACCTCAATGGTCAAGGTCATTGGCCACGAAACAGCTTGCTATTGAAATTAGTGGAGTTTTGAGACAAAATTTGAATGGGGTGGGGGCATAAATGTCATTTGGACACATTACTTGTTGCCATATAGAAGGAATGGTATCAAAATTGCATTGCAATGTTAGATTTTATAGTTCAAAGAAGACCAGTTTAGAAGAATGTATTTAATACATCGCTGCGCATTTCTTGCGGGGAATACATGCAGTGTGGGTTTTGTGTTGTAGTGGTCAAGGTGGCTTAACTGCGGTGTTCTTTTCTTCTATTTTATTTGTTAGTTTAGACAAAGTGTTGTTCCAGTACAGTTTTACTTTCTTACTTTCTTCTTTTCTCACTAAGCAATTATTGAACAATTTTTTTTTTACATTTATATATCAAATGATGTACATTTTTAATGTATGACTTTTTTGTTCATTATTAATGAAATTTATTAACAGTTTTGTTGAAAAAAGTGAACACTACCAATGAAAACTTTTAATATCAATATGATAAATCGGCCATTGAAATTAATTATTTTGTGTTTGTAACAAAACTGTTTGTTTATGTCAAGCGAATAAAGGTTTATATATGGAATACATGGACTAATAATAATAATAACAATAATAATGTGCATCTTTATATTAAGAGCCAAACATGTATTTAACATCTTGTATTTTAAAACATATGAAACCATTATTATATATTGTAACATTAACAATCATGGTTTTTCATCGGCATTCTCCATTTAAGTCATTTCTGCATACAAACAAAAGTCCATGTCATTGTTGGAACATTTTCTGTGTTGTCACTTTTACTGCATTTTGTGAACATATTTACTCTATTTCATATACATCTGCATTTCTCACTGTACCTTCTTTTTTGTCACTGTTTGTTTTTGAATTCTGGCTGCTAACACGCCCCTATTGTCACATTACATTTGACTGAAGGCTGGTATTATGATTTCACAATGCCACCTTAGTTATAAATGCTGAGTGCATTAAAAAAACATCATCATCCAATTTTAATGTCATTGAAAATGATGCATTGTTTATCTATACATATCCATGTCTCAGTGTTTTGTACTAGTTTAATGATAATAGTCTTTACCCGTAGTTTACTACCAAGAACTCTAGCTTTTAATTGTACCAGTCTGCTATGTAATTGTATACTGTATCGGCACTTACATCTAGATTCTAAAACTACAGCACAGATAATTTACTTTATGTGTTTTTAGAGTTGTGTACCTTAAAAAATATATGTATTTTGGACATCCCTGTAATTTCTGCAATGTGTTGTATGGTGAAATTGAGAGTATTTAATTAGATCTTGTTTAGCAATTTTTCTCTTTTGTATTGTACTTTAAATAAAATATTAAATGTTGTGTTTGTGATCTCTTGTTTCTGAACATGATCCATGCATTTTTATACAGGTTGATTTTTTTTTTTTTCAAATGAATTCACTACATGTAATAAATTTTTCTTATGTTAAACTTTTGGCGTAAATTCCGGTTGTTTACGTCTGCTTGTTTCCCCGCAGGATTCACACGCTGGAGGAGCAACTTAAAGATATGGAGGTCAAGTCCGATGAGCGGGTACGGGTAGAGCAGAGAAAACTGCACGATCTTGTGGTACGTTGGCGACCATTTTGTAGGATACTGGGTATCTTTTGTGTGATTTTATGGAATAATGGGGATATGCTGTTGTGTTTTTCGATTTGAAGGCACTTTTCATGTTATTTAGATTAAGTTTTTATTGTACTAGCAAACCATTGAATGTATTGATGCTTGTTTTCGGTAAATGGTTGTAGTTAAGAGACAAAGGATTTTTATCCAATAATTTATTGTACAGTGTATGCTGCTAGTTTAGTATTTTGTAATGATAATGTGTAAGTGCTTCATCTTAATATATCAAAGTCTGGTATGTACCCTCGAGAAAATTATATCTATTGCATTGAAATATCTTGTTGTGCATTTCAGTCCAAAAATAGCCTTGAGAATGACAAAGTGGACTACCTAACAATGAGGCTGCACAACTTTGAATCAGAAAACGAACGCTTGAAGTCTGATGTCGTACGGTTAAAGAGTGAAAATGATAAATTGAGAATGGTAATGATTTTGTGACCTACTCATTGAATGTGTAATATAAATAATGTAATTATTATAAATTTTCATAATCACATAATATGTTCTCAGTTTTCGTATTTTTCTGTCAATTGTGTGTATTTTATAATTTTTATTAGTAATCAGGTTCATGATTATCAAAAAGAGTAATTCAATTTGTTTAACTTGATTATTTGTCAAAAATCCATATTTTGTATGGCAAACTATCCTTAATTTAACAGGATACTAGTTTAATTGTTTATAAACAAAAAATAATAATTGTTTAACTTCCGTAAAATTAATGCGAAAAAAGTGCAGATCCTGTGTTTAAGTATGTCAATTATGTAAAAATTGCATATTTTTGTCACATTGTTGTCTTTCATTATATGTGGCGTGTTCTGAGAAAACTGGTCAAAATGCTTGTGCGTAAATTGTCATCCCAGATTAGCCTGTGCAGTCCGCACAGGCTAATCAGGGACGACAATTTCCGCTTTTAAGGAATTTTTCGTTTAAATGATGTCTCTTCTTAGCAAAAATCCAGTTTAGGCGGAAAGTGTCATCCCTGATTAGCCTGTGCGGACTGCACAGGCTAATCTGGGATGACACTTTACGCACATGCATTTTGCCCAGTTTTGTCAGAACACGCCACATATATCTATATCATTGGTTAAACAAGTGTGCTTAATATGAACTCTTAAATGAATAAGNCCCCCCCCCCCAAGAATCCCCCCCATATTTTTATTCGTTGTTTTTCATTTTTGAAATATAATGTAATAAATGACCACACCCTCACAATTTTGCTAAAATTGCAATAACTTCTTAATTTATGATCAGATTCGATTCATACTTTGACGAATAGATGAGCGGTCTGCACCCGCTAGGCGGTGCTCTTGTTTATATTTTTTTTCAAAGCGGCGCTGTAGGGGGCATTGTGTTTCTGACAAACACGTCTCTTGTTTATTTAAATAAGACCAAACAGTTTATTGCAAATAGTTTAGAGTCCTTTCTTGAAGCAAATCTGTGGTTGTTTTTTTTTCAAACTTTTAAGAAACAAATTACTGACCTGTGAGAAATACTAATAATTGAATATCAAAACTAAGTTTTTTATGAAATTAATGAGAAAGAAGTTCTAATATAAATGTTCTAAAAAAATTGAATTGAGTGACTTATTGCTGTGTTTATTATTGTCTATTATATTTGTTGGTTTTCTTGCTATGTGTACAATTGAAAGCTTTTGTTTAATAACAGATGTGTTATACGTAAGTCTGCCAGTGTATATTATTCATGTACAAAAAAATAAGTATTTGTTTAGCAGTGTATACTAGTTTTGCATAATATTGTAAGTTTTGGAGTCCATGTTACCCGGAATGTTTTCACTAACCATTGGTTTGTCTGAATTTTATAACAGCGTAGTGGACAGGTAAGCAAGTTGTGTTATATGTTGGGTGACATATTCTTCGCAAGATAACAGCATTCCTGAAAATTTCTGTCTCAGACATAACTTTGCGATAATTTAATGGATTTTAAAATAATTTTTCGCAAATTTAAACCATGATAAGTCCACTTATTGTGTGTAAAACATGTCTTCCTGCCGCAAAGGTCAATTTCAAACTAAGTGAACAAATGTCAAATTTGGCAATAAACATGTTAACATTTCCTCGCCTGGCCTGAAATTTAGCCATAAAATAGCTTGTTGGTTTGTAATTTTGGCGTTCATCATGCAATTTTAAAATAACTTACAACAAATGATCACCATGAGGAGACCAAGTGTCAGTTATACCTTAAAGGTCAAGGTTACTGGCCACGAAATAGCTTGCTATTGGCATTAGTGGAGTTTTGAGACAAAAGTGTAATGGGAGGGGGGGGGGAGGCATACATGTCCTATGGACAAATCTCTTGTTGTCATATAGTAACAATGGTACAACAAATTCATTGCAATGTAAGATTTCATTCAAAGTTCAAACAAGACCTGTTTGGAAGAATGTGTGATATATATAGGTGCCCGTTTCTTGCGGGGAATACATGCAGTGTGAGTTTCTTGTGTGGGTTTTGTGTTGTAGTGGTCAAGGTGTCTTTACCGCCGTATGCTTTTCTTCTATTTTATTATTTCTTAGTTTAGACAAAGAGTTATTCCAGTACTTATTATGAAATTATAGATTGCAGTTCTACTTTCTTCTATTCTTAATGAGCAATTATTGAACTTTTGTTTACATTAATATATCAAATGATGCTGTTTTTTTTTTAATGTATGACTTTTTATGCCCCCGGTAGGGTGGCATATAGCAGTTGAACTGTCAGTCCGTCCGAAAACATTAACGTTGGTCATAACTTTTGCAAAATTGAAGACAGCAGCTTGATATTTGGCATGCATGTGTATCTCATGAAGCTGCACATTTTGAGTGGTGAAAGATCAAGGTAATCCTTCAAGGTCAAAGCTAAAAAAAAAAAAATGTTAAATGCATGTGTATCTCATGGAGCTGCACATTTTGAGTGGTGAAAGGTCGTCATCCTTCAAGGTCAAAGGTCAATTTTTTTAAAAATTTTATTCAAATGGCGCAGTAGGGGTTGTGTTTCTGACAAACACATCTCTTGTTATGTTCATTATTAATGACATTTATTAACTGTTTTGTTGAGAAAAGTGCACAATACATTTGAAAACTTTAATATCAATGTGATTAATTGGCCATTGAAAAAAAAAATTGTAACAACATGGTTTGTTTATGTCAAGAGAATGAAAGATTATACATGGAATAACAATAATAATGTGCATCTGACTAGTAGCCAAACATATATCTAACACATAACATGCTTGTATTTTAAAACATAAAACCACTGATTATACAACGTAACATTAAAAATAATTGTTTTTCATCAGCATTTTCTATTTGATACATTTCTTCATACAAACAAGAGTGCATGTCATTATTGGATTATTTTCTGTCTGTGCTGTTACTTTTACTGCATTCTTTGAACATATTCACTCTATTTTATATACATCTGTGCATTTGTCACTGTATCAATTTTGCTGTCACTGTTTGTTTTTGAATACTGGCTTTTTACAAGCCACTATTGTCACATAACATTTGACTGAAGGCCGGTATCATGATTTCACAATGCAACCTGAGTTATAAATGCTGAGAACATTAAAAAACATCATCATCCAATTTTAATGTCATTGAAAATCCCAGACATCTATACATATTTATGTCACAGTGTGATGTTCTAGTTTAATGCTTATAGTCTTTAGTTTACTACTTAGACCTCTGTAGCTTTTAATTGTGCCAGTCTGCTATGTAATTGTACTCTGTATATAACTGGATTGGCACTTGCATCTAGATTCTAAAACTACAAATAAATCTCTATTAAGCGCAGATGATTACCGTATGTGTGTTCAGAGATGTGTACCTTAAAAACTATATGTATTTTGGACGCCCTAGTTATTCTGCAATGTATTGTATGGTGTAATTGAGAGTATTTAATATGATTTGGATTAGCAATATTTCTCTTTTTTATTGTTCTTTAAATAAAATATGAACTGTTGTGCTTGTGATCTCACGTTTCTGAACATGATCCATGCGTTTCTATACAGATTGACATTTTTTGTTTTCAAAGGAATTCACTACATGTTATCAATTTTTCTAATGTTATGCTTTTGGGGGGAATTCCAGTTGTTTATGTCTGCTTGTTTCTCCGCAGGATTCACACGCTGGAGGAGCAACTTAAAGATATGGAGGTCAAGTCCGACGAGCGCGTACGGGTAGAGCAGAGAAAACTGCACGATCTTGTGGTACGTTGGTGGCCATTTTGTAGGATACTTTGTAGGATCTTTTGGCAGTATTTTTGTATGATTTTATGGAATAATGGGGATATGATGTTGTGTTTTGCAATTTGAAGGCACTTTTCATGTTATTAAGATTTAGTTTTTATTGTACTTGCAAACCATTAAATGTATAATTGATGTTTGTTTTCTGTAAGGTAAATGGTTGTAGTTAAGAGACAAAGGAATTTTATCCAATAATTTATTGTACAGTGTAATATGCTGCTAGTTTAGTATTTTGAAATGATAATGTGTTAGTGCTTTGTCTTAATATATTTATCAAAGTCTGGTTTGTTCCCTGGAGAAAATTCTATCTATTGTATTAAATTATCTTGTTGTGCATTTCAGTCCAAAAATAGCCTCGAGAACGACAAAGTGGACTACCTGACAATGAGGCTGCACAACTTTGAATCAGAAAATGAACGCTTGAAGTCTGATGTCATACGGTTAAAGAGTGAAAATGATAAATTGAGAATGGTAATGATTTTCTTACCTTCTCATTGAATGTGTAATATAAATAAAGAAATTATTATAAATTTTGACATGTTCTGATTTTTCATATTTTTAAGTCAATTGTGTTTATTTTATAATTTTTATTAGTCATCAGGTTCATGATTATCAAAAAAAGTATTTCAATTTGTTTAACTTGATTATTTGTCAAAAAATCAATATTTGGTATGGCAAACTATCCTAAATTTAACACGATACTCGCTTATTTGTTCATAAACAAAAAATTATCATCGTTAAGCTTCCGTAAAATTGATTTTAAAAAGTGCCGATCCTGAGTTTAAAGGGAGACTGTACGATTTTTATATGTGTTAAATTGTAATATATTGAAAAAAATATGTTACGATAACATAAAATATGCAAGAAAAATTATACATTGAAGACGAATTTCATAAAATGCAGCAAAGACAAGTAAGCGCTGGTTAAAGCCGATGCCGACACTTTTACTCCTATTTGTTAGGAAACAAAATTGTGTCTTTGTGTCGTATGAACGAATCTGCACTAAAACTAAATTTAGATGCACACTGTACATGCATGATGTACATGCTGGCAAATAAGGCTGGAAGCCATTTTCGATTTCAGATTTAAATATCTGGCTTATTTCGCATTTTTAGACACATGTTCTTCTTCACTTGTATTTTAATTTATATTGAAATATATGTATAATAATTTTAAACACAATCATGTTATATAAATTCACAAATATTTTACAAAATCGTACAGTCCCTCTTTAAGTTTGTCATGTATGTTAAAATTTCAATTATGGTCACATAATTGTTGTCTTTCATTTTATATCTTTATCTACACAACTTTTTGTTGTTCTGATTTGTGTAAATTAAACCTCTAGGGTCTAAAACTGTACATTTGAAATTCAATCTTTGAAAAACTAAACTAAAAAAATATTTCCTTTGTTGTGCAGGACAAGATGGAGGTAATGGATCGTCTGGCCGCCATGGAAGAAGATTTTAATCGGGTTTCGGCTGAATACAACGAAATAATGTCAAAGTTTGACAGGGAACAAATCATCACAGGAAATGTATGTTCACATCTTCTTATTGTTTATTTCCCAAGCAATACTTGACAATTGACTTGACTGTGGAATTAAAATTGCATGAAATATATATAACTCAGTATGGAGATATGGGATATATTTAATTTCTTCGTTCTTTTTTTTTGGGAAGCAATTGTCACTTTCAAGTATTGCACGGGAAAATGTGTTGTCCATTGTGTTTGATGCATGGTTTATTGTTAAAATATCAATTGTTTTATTGCATTTTTGAATTGTGCTTGAAATGTGATTGTTGTTTTTGTCCAAAAGAAATTGTCGGGATTTCAATGTCTTTGAATCATCAAGTATCATGTGGTGTCACTGTATTGTTTTATTACCCCAACAGCCTGCTTCGGGAAAGGTAGTTGATTTGCTCATTTTCGAAGCATGTGTGATTGTGATGTGTTAGTTTCTGCTTCAGCTTTTGGTTAAGGGGGACAACTCTTATTTATATTTTTTTAGCATTTTAAAGTAGTTACCTCCCTTACATTGGATAATTTGACTCCAAAACTTCATAAAAAAATGTTCTATGCATTTTATCGACTTGAATCTTTATAGGTTAAATAAAAAACAGGTACAGAAATGCAAAAAAATAAGTGAGGAGTTGTCCTTTGTAACAAAATCAATTTCTATCTTTAAGAAATGTGTAATTTATTCCACATATGCACTGAAATTCATCAGTGTAAACTCTGTAAGAGATATAGTGGATTTCCCCTAAAATATACCTAAATACACCAAGCTTTTAGTAAAATAAGCCTTTAGACAATCTTAAAATGCAGTTTAGTAGGATTAAGTTTTGAATATTTTCCTTGTTTTGCAATCTAATGTAACTTGTAGTCATAGTTCCCACAATGCAAATAGTTCAGTTGTCCGATTAGAGGGTACATTTACCCAAGAGATTAATTCTATTTTAGTCAAAGATATCAATAGTCTTTATATGTTGTACCACAGAGCTTTAGCAAAAAGATTTTCACTTAAAAAATGTATGTCTGTTTAGATCAATACATGTCTATTTTAATAAACTTATAAAAGTTTGTTACTTCGATTGCATAGTTAAAGTCGCTTCTTTGAATGCATAGTTATTTATCAACCAAGTTTGTTACTTTGATTGCATAGTTATTTGCCAAGTCTGTTTCTTTGATTGCATAGTTATTTATCTGCACAGTTTCAATGTCCTTGCATTTTTATTTTGCCACTCATGCAACATGCATACAATTACTTCTTGAAAAACGGCTTTTGACATGTTCTGGTCTTAAGTGCTATATTTGTGGTATTATGTTGCATGTATTGTATTTATGAAATTGACAAATGTAAATATCAAGTAAAATTAATTTCAATTGAATTTTAAGAAACACACAGTAATATTTCAATATTTCAATTTGTATTATTGTAAATTTTCTTTACAATGTTTTAGTAGTATCAAAATTTGTTTTTCAACGTTTGTTTTCTAGTTGTTCCTTTTGTAAACATTCTGCTTAAATGTGGAAAAATATAAACACAAATATACAAATAAAACAATGTGTTTAACATGGACTACCAGAAATCTGAGTTGAAAATCAGAGAGAAAACTTTAAATTAAGTTCATAAATACAATAGTACAAGCAAAAACAAGATATAATTTGAGCCAAAAATGTGATGTGAAATTTAAACTAAGCAAAACTATTTTCCATATGCACAGCTTCTAGATGAGCTACAGAAGGAGTTGGAAGATCTGCGGCGGTACAAGATCGACACCGAACACCGGCACGGCCACATGGCTCGAACCCCAAGTCTCACGGACTCAAATGGCTTCATACTTCATGCAGAGATGCAGAAACTGAAAGAGGTGAGATACTTATATATGGGCTTTCGTGATATATATAGTTCTTCAACAAAAAGTTAGGTAAATAGCTTGTTGCCAAACAGTTAACTATGCTTATACAAATATATTTATATCAATGACTTAACAAGCTATATCACGATCCAGTGAACTGAAATGTAAAGGATCTGTAGTGCATGTGGATTTAAGAGATCAAAAGAAGAAAAATAAAGGTTATAATATGAAGTGATTGGTTTATAATTAGCTATGAAGTAGTATAGTTATTGATTTGTAACATGTAGAAAAACAAATTGTAGATGACACACCCCCTTATGCACCCATTAAAGTTACCCCCTTCCCTGCTGCTTTGTAGCTGTGCATGAAACATTGCTGGGGAAAAGCATCTGAATTAAACCTATGAAAAATGTTTTGCAAAAATATACAGTTTTATAATTGATATTTTGACACATTATTACAGGTAATTTATAGAGACTTTTTACATTTACATAATTGAAACTAGATTGTATCTTCTTTTTTTAGCAATCAGAACATTGAACATTTTCATGTGTAGGGTATTCAATTTGAATGTTTTAAAATACACAAAATGTATTTTCAGTTCAAACCTTTTTTTCATAAACCATGTCCAGTAATTTAATGATGAAAGTGTTTCAAAGTAGACATAATGATTGTTCAATTTAGATTTTCATCTGACTTTGAATTAACAGCTGAGATGATGATAAATGTATGATGTGCTTATTTATAGAAATGTTCAAAGATGCATGAAGGTTGGTCTTTTTAAGTACATTCAATTGTTGTTTGGAATCAGTCAGGCATGAACAAATGAGGAGTGTGTGAGAATGGGCTGACCTTTTTGGTCTATTTGACATTTAATATACCAATTAAATTCACATACACCCAAGTCACATGCAATGTTTTTGATTGAAGTCTAGGATGTTTATCTGTCATGGGTTTATCCTTCCTTCTTTTTTTTTGAAAGAGTTGTTGGATTTGTTCAGGCTATGTGAACTAGGATACTGAAAGCATTTCAAAATGAACCAAGTATTGCCATAAATTTACCAATTTTGATATAGACAAAATGGTTTTTGGAGCATGTGTATATTTGCAACATTAGGAAATGTCATGGGATGAGCATGAAATCTGTTTAAATGGAAAGAAGAACAGCAAATTCACACTTAATGATCCTTATTTATAAGACTCAATACATGCTTATGTGTTAAAACAAATATCTCTAGCCGATAATAGCACAAAATGGCAGCATTCCGTCAAACAACTGATCAACTTGTTGTGGCATATATGAATTTGTCACAATTTTCATTGGCCATTAATATGAAATCACATTAAATTTGACATTGAAAATGTAGTAAAGGCCCAGTGCTCAAGTATTTTTCCTCTAATTTGCTCCCTGTATGGTCTTTATGCAGACATTATGGGAGGAATGGAGGGAAGCATCTCAGGTGTGTATTCCCTTAATGTTGTCTGTTGTCTGGTTCTTTTGGTGCTTTTGTGTACATTCATTATCTGTGGCACAAGGAAATGTACACTGGTTCTCTGCTTTATCTCAAAATAGTAAAGTGCTAATGATATTAAATAATTACACTGCATTTTTGTGTGTGTTTTTATTCATTTGCTTTAGGTTGCATGACATTTGGTATTTATATAAAAGATCATTAAGAGTTTGGTATTTTTTGTTTGTTTTTGGGATCATGTTTCAGTTGACTTTGTTGATGTTCTTTAATTCATTTATTTGTATATATGTTTAGATGCTGCATGTATCATCTATTTTGAAAGGGCCTAGGCAATTTTTTTTTTAAAGGAATTTTTTAAGTTTTGAAAGTGTCTGGTTGGCATGCATTTTCTTTTAAATTTGGTTTCAGTTAATTGCTTGCAACAGTAGTTATGTATATTTTTACGCTTGTAAATATATGCAGTACATTATGAGTGAAATGGGTATTTTGCCATATGCCAGCATAGCTACAGGAGCCTGCGCAGTCGCACTGTCTAATCAGGAGCTACTTTATACTCCGCTATAAAATCACAAATGGTTTTGTGGTGTCATTAGCGGACAGTGTAGCTCCTGACCAGACAGTGCATATGGCATAAGACCCAAATTTGCATGGGTGGCTAATATAGTACATTTTGGCTTCATAAATGTCAAAATTTTGTAGCTTAAATGCACATTCTAATTTTCTTGACACGGCTATGCTTGCAAACAAGGAACATCAAAAAATCTGGATTGTTTGTGTTTGTTAGATGTATTGCTTAACATAAAAAATCATTTATAAAACTAAAACATGAACAAAAACACAAGTTTATTATATATTTAAACTCCTTGTAAGATGTCCTTGCCTGACTGATTCCTTGAAATCCCTTATAAATTAACTGTATTGGAGCTTGTCCGATGTGGAGTTTACCTGTCCTCAGATATAAATTAACTTATCCGAATTAACTTATCATGTCATCATGTATAAAATCAGTGAATTGTCTTAATACGAGTTTTCCTGTCCTCAGAATATAAGTTGTACTTGTACTTACTTGTCCTAGTTAACCTGTTCTAAAGGTGGATGACTTGTTCTAAAAGAGTTCCTTTTATATAAGTTTATAAGTGTATGTTCAAATATTAGCTTTAAGTTGTAATGGGTTGAGAGTTCACTTGCTGTTCCAGAATTAGATATACGTGTCCAATTATGAGGGATTAATTTTCATGAGGTAGCTCGCTGTAGGTTATGCTGTATGTTTTGTTAAAACTTAAATACATTTGTTTGTTTTAATTTGCTTTATACATGCATATTTTTAAAATCACTGAAAGAAAGTTTCTACTGAAAGTCTATACTATTTCTGTTAATTTATGCCCTCTGTACAAAGATGACACTATTTCATCTGATAGAGGATGAGGAATTACTGTTGGGTAATGATGCATACGCAGTCAATTATGGTGGCTAATTCATAACAAAAAAATAAGGTTAAATTGCTGTTTTGTGATGATGAATTAGCTTGAGGGTTGAGTGGCTGTAATACAAGGTCATAGAAACAAAATCAGTTTGTGTATACATTAAGAAATTATTAACTTTGCTCTTACAAAGTACATCTAATTTCCATTTTTTGTCAACAAGTCATGGTCTAAAAAGAAAAATCTGCACAGACGTTCTGTCGCCAAGATAAATATTTTGACTGAAATTGGGAAACAGGAGCTTGTAAAACTAAAATATATTAAGTAGATTTTTAACCGCGTAGTTGAAGAATTATGAATGTGATCTGTTACAGCCTTTGAGAATAAAACCAAATGTCCAATATTTTAATTTATGGTTACAGATACCTTAATTATGGATTCAAACACAGTCCATGATTTCATATGAGAACTAAAACAAAATTACATTGTATATACATGATTGTTGCTAGCTCTGTTATAGTTGTATGTTTACCATCTGGTTCCCTTTGCACGGACCTTAGATGTTTTAATATGGAAATCAATTTTGCGGAGTGAATATGGTGTTTGCTTTGGGGTTGTGAGTTTGATCCGTACTCAGTGAGCAGTCAAAGGATCATCTGATAAGAGTAGTGTCATGCAAAAATTTGTCTTATGACATGTGCGGCCTGCATAGCTCCAGACCAGCCTGAGCATCTGCGCTGTCTGTTCTGGAGCTACTCTGTCCGCTATAAAGTCACCCACTGTATTATAATCTAATTAGTGGACAGAGTAGTTCCTGACCACTACACGGATGCGCATGCAGTTCTTGAGCTACGTTGGACTCATATGGCATTAGACCAATTTTTTTATGATGGGGCTCATACCCAGTTCTGGTACTTCTCTTTAAGCTGTATGCCTTGATAAGTAGGGCAAGATCTAGATTCAAGACACCAAAGAGCAGAATGTACATAATGCTGCATAACAACCACTGAGTGTTGTTACCCGATATTGTTAAGCCTAGATCTTTCTCTACAAAAGCCTTGAAAATAAAATTGAGCTTATTTAAAAGAACTTGGTTAAACTGCACTAATATGATTATGTGTTGAAATTGCAGGCCAACAAGCACCTTGCGGAGGAGAATGAGGAGCTGAATGCCCAGCTATTGGCCCAGACAGTGCAGGAGGGCCGGCACATCATGCAGGAAGGATCCTCATTGGCTGAGGAGCTGGATCACATGACCAAGGAGGAGGTACTATTGAGTTTGAATTACAGCGGCTATATTTAGAAATCTAAACCGGTTAAATGTCAGTTGTCCACAATATCCATGTGATTCACACTGCTCTATACTATATATAGAGAGAATAACTCATTTTTTTTTCAAGAAAAAATGCATTTCAATATTCAATACTAATTATACTTCATAGGAAGCTTTTTAGAACTTGCCATTGTGCTGTATATCCATTTAGCTGAAGCCTTGATTGACATTTGCTACAAAAAATATCATTTTGCTTTCTCCCATTTTGCTTTCTCTTTTTAAGAAAGCTTTGATTATATAATTTATGTATATATTATCAGTATTAAGTTTTAATGTAACTGTTAAGCTTGTATTTATATTGAGAAACAGGCTTTAAAAGTATAATTCTACTTCATCATTGAAATTGTACCCATTTCTTAGTATACAAATAACAGAAATGAGCCGCGCTCTGGGAAAACTGGGCTTAATGCATTTGCTTAATGTGTCATTTCAGATAAGCCTGTGCAGACACTTTCCGCTTTTATGGATTTTTTCTTTTTAAACAAAAATCCAGTACAGACAAAAAGTGTTGTCCCTGATAAGCCAGTGTGGACTGCACAAGCTATTCTGGGACGACACTTTACGCTCATGCATTAAGATGGGTTTTCCAAGAGTGTGGCTCAAATGTATGGTCGAGTAACGTTGTTAACAACTATAATTGAAAGTGATTTCTTTGTTTAGCTGATGAAGTCCCTGAGGGAGCAACAGGACGTCAATAGAAGACTTTCTCAATATGTAGACAAAATCCTGTTGACAATTTTAGAAAAGAATCCATCCATTTTGGAGAAGAAATAGCCATCCGGTGGTGATTGTACTTTACGTCAAACAATTGGCATAACCAATGTCAAACTGTGATATATCAGACACACATGTTGAATATAACACAAAGAAGTGCTAATGTGTGATATATGTCAAGCTGAGGTTGCAGCAATATCACGGATAGTCAGCATGTCAGCATCATTATAATGTGATATGATTGATAGCACAAGGTATGGTAGAGTGTGATATACCTTTACATCGACCAGTAGAAGTTTAAGAAATATCACCAAAACTGCAGGCATCTGATCATTAATATAATGTGATGTGCTGTAATATCACATATGTATCACATGACTGTCAAAGTTGATTAACAGTCTTGTAATGGCGCCGTTGCTTTGTGTACAATTGCTCATGTGAAATATCTGCCAGGCAATAAAATAGGAAACGAGAATGTTTGTACTGTCTGGTTTAAATGCTATTTGGTGGCAAAATTCAAGTCAATTAAGTGTTTTGGCTTTTGAAGTGCTTGGATTTTCATAATAAGGTATACTGTATACTGATGTTTTCATACAGAGTATACTTAAATCATGATAGCTCAAGTAAGGACATTTACAGTTTAATTCAAAACCAATGTATATACAGTCATATCTATCAAAATATTTGAGCATTGGTCCAATTTATTTATGATTTAGGTTTGACATATGCATGTTCACAATATGAGCCGGGTCATACGACAATGGGTCTTATGCCATATGGGGCTTGCTTAGTTCCAGACCAGCATAAGCAGTTGCAAATCTGGTGAGGAGCTACCTGTCAGCAAATGATTAGCAGACAGGGTAGCTCTTTACTAGGCTGTGTGAATGCGCTGGCTGGTCTGGAGCTACATTAACCACATATGGCATAAGCCTCTTTTCACATGACAGGACTCATAAGTCATAATTTCAAGCTGTTGTTGATTAGATTTTTAATAAAATATTATTTCTGCATTTCAATGAAATCTTGTCATTAACTGAACCAAATTTATATATTGTAAATTTGTAATATATTTGTTTATTTATGAAGATTTTGTCATGCTTTGAAGAAATGCTGCTTTTTATCAGTGATGCATATCATTTTAGATTTAAAGTAGCATAGTTTTATTGTGAGTTTTGTTTCCATTTGTTGTGATGTTAAAGCATATCTGTTGTTTTATGCTTTTCAAAATAATTAGTTTTTATAGTGTATTTTACTGTGGGACTACAACCATTTTATACTGAAATCATTCCACTTGTTGTATATTACATGCTTTGCCTTGTGTTCACTGTTATTAGCTGTAAGTGTGTATTATGATTATTATGTCATTATTCATGTTGTTAACAAATAATCATCAGTTTTCAGAGATTTGTTTATATAATGCATTTTTTTTGTATTTGTGACTGTCTCTAAACTTATACTGAATAAACACTTGCTTTCATTTCGGGTTTGCAGTTTAGCCTATTTTGTTCGGGTTCATGTTTTTTCGTCCATTTCTGTTGGCATATAAGACAATAACATTCAGATTTGTTCCCCTTTTTAGCTTATCTGAGTGTAACATCCTCATGCTGAGCTTTTGTAAACGCTTTCTCTCAATGAAATTAGAAACTCAGGGTCAATTTGGGGTAAAAAATGAGGTCTCTGATTTTAATTAAAGAAAAAGCTTGTGAACCACAATTTGGGGTGATATTTATTCATTTGCAATAGGTTGCATGTGATTTGGTATTTATATAGAATAATATTTACTTGTTGAAAAAAATGTTATAAAAATACCCTGTGGGCTGTTTCATCAAACATCGTACAACAAATTTAGAATACGATACAAATTTCAAAGAAACATTATTTTAAAAGACCGAAGCATATTTTTGCTAATTTCCGGTATTATCATTTATTTCATCATTGTCTTACCCATGGCTTATATCTTGCGGAGTTATTTATCAACAGCTTTTATATTTTCAGTTTTTAAATTTCAGTCTAAAATTAAGATTGTCGTACGATCTTTGATGAAACGGCCCCCAGATCCTTAATTTAAGGTCTTTCCTAAGGAGGTTTGAGAATAACGGTCCGTATCTGTTCAGCATAAGATGGGGCTATTTCAAAAAATGCATTTGCAAATGTTTATATTCATGATAAAATTGGGTTATTATCAATCTTAAAAAATGATATTTGGGCATGCAGAAATAGAAGTAAGAGTGATTTTAAGTATTACAAGCACTTATGGGTAAAGATGTGAAGCAACTGTCTTGGCTTGAAATTACATTAAAATTCATTATTGATTACTCGTATCATGACTACAGTTACCTTTATTATGTTTATGTATACATGCTTCCTTCTTTCCTATACTTTCATCAATTCCTACAGATGCAGCCAAACCCCATATTTTGGAATTGGTGACAGATTGTTTATAAATCTTGAGTAAATTAAATGTATTTTGAAATGCCTATCACATGGATATTGTTGTTTTTAAGTTCAAAACATATGAAGTTTTATAACATTTTTGAAAAACTTAACCAAAAATTGTGACAAAATAATCATTTTTAATATAAACAGTATTTTGGTTTTAAATAGTCTATAAAATAGTGTGTTTAATAAGGTTATTCAACATTATTACAACAATTTAGTGTTTTCCTATCATCATGATGACTGAGAAGATTAATAGAAAAATATGGGGAAAAACAAGGCTGATAGTGTGCCCTCCTTGAATTTGCCATTTACTCAGGAAATTTCTGTTTAGTAAAAAGTTGGGTTGAAATTATGTTGATTTACTGTTAAAATAATTATATGTAACTTAGGTGGCTGAATATACAGGAAAAGAGGATACATGTTTGTGTTTAAATTTCAAATCATTGTGTAATTTTCATCTACTTATCATGATAAATGTTTATTATTGTACAATATTACTCTGAATTTGAAAAGCATGAAAAAGGTAATTGTTAAAGTATAAAAATATTTATTTTGAAATAAATCACGCAAAAAAGTTGTTTCATAAAAATATGTATTATTTTATCATGTCTGATACACTTTTATTACAAAACTATATTGATGACAGTAATATTTAGTAGTAATAGATTTCTTTGGTCCGATACAATATTGAATGTGCTTCCTTTCAAAAATTAAGTTAATACAGCTTTGTTGCAGTTAACCTTAACATTTAAAACACCTTTCACAATCAAATAATAATTTTGTCACATGAAGGATATTTATCATTCAGATTTAGTTTATCTAACAAACAAACCTCTTGCAATTCAGTATGGTCGATGAACACAATTTTATCCAGTTTGTTTGTGTATTTAAGTTCTAAAAACATCAGAAGTGTTTTTAATGAAGGTGAACAAGGAATTAATTGCGTTTTTTGGTAGAACACTTCCCAAATATTGACTTACCAGTTGAAAATGTCTTCACAGTTCTTTGTGTAATATTTGTTTAGGAAGTACTTGTTTGTTGAAGGTGGAAAAGCTTGGATACGCCAGTTATGTTAATCACAAAATACTGTGATTTTTTTTTTAATTAAAAAAGTTCCTTTTGTTGCATTAGGATATTCATATGAATATGCATTTAACATAATTCTATACTATCCTTATTACTATATTACTTTTTTAGTGTTATAAATTATACCCTTTTAAAATAATTGTCCATAGTCGTATAGTGAAACAATTAATTTGAAACTTGTATACAATACCTGATCTACCAGTGAAATTCTTTTATAATATTTATATGTCATACTCCTTTTTCTAGTCATTTTAAAGTATTTTTTTCATATGAGGTTATTAGGTTAATATTGTTATCCAACAATTCATCACACTTGGTTGTATATAAAACTGACTTCTTTTAAAGATTAACATTTTGATTCCATATTCCAGTGTGATCTTTTCAGTTCATAAACCTTTCAGTAAAGATTTTATATGACATTATTAAAATATATTGCATTTTCTTAATTATACATGACCAGGTTTCTAGCGTTTTTGAGGTTTTGAGATACAATCACGTTTAAGATAAGCTGTTATAAATTTTGCCGCATAATTAGGCATACCTGTACTTGAAACTTCCAGGCAAAATTGTTGGAATATCTTTGAAAAATGTTTTCCTTTAAGCGGTTTGTTTTTACAGCAAAATTATACTGTACATCATTCTAATATTATAAAATTAATCTGTATTGACAAAAATTATAATTGTATTTTATGGTAAAAAAAATGTTGATATTTTTTTTTTATTAACAATTTTGCTATCAAAGCATGTTTTGTTTTGAAGGTAGAATGAGTCATCAAATAAATCTATACATGCCCGATGTTCTGTATCAACAGAAATACACTTGCATTTTTGTATTTTTAAATGGTTGGTAAAAAATCAATGTTGACCATTTAATATAAAAGCATGTTTTGTTTGTGCGTGATAAAAGTTTTGAAATAATACATGAAGAAGACAGTTTATGAGAGAGAGTTTCAAATAATTGCCAGTGTAATGAGAGTATCTGTTGATTGTTACTGCATTCTGTACGCTATGTTTCTCATTGAACTTGATATTTCTGTCTCAAAAGGCATCTCGACCATGTGATACTGCGTGTCAACCAGTTGTTATTGTATGTTCATAGTGTTATTGTATGTTCATAATTTATTGAATAAAAGTGTGGCAGTAAAAAGTACCCATGTTTGTGTTGTTGTGACTATAATTCCCCTGGTTGTTGACACTTTTTTAACAGTTGACATCCATTTTCCCCAGTCACCTAGTTTCGGAACCAACATGAACATGTTCCGAAATTGGCTGAGATATCATTGGGACAAATGTTCTGACCAAGTTTCATGAAGATTGGACAATAAATGTGGCCTCTTGAAGATTGGGCAATAAATGTGGCCTCTTGAATGTTCACAAGGTAAACGCTGATGACACACGAAGGAAGAGGAAAGATAGACATAAAGTTAAGCATGAGCATGTTGTGCTTAGGTTTGCTAAAACATACTACACACGTCAAGAAAAGTGTCCACTCTACCAGCCCTATCTATGAGTACTGGTGGAATCATTGATATGACATTAAACAAATAATACAATCATGTATGTTTAAATTAATTTATGTTATTTGTTTTGGAAACAATTTGGAATAGTAACACCACTTCGTTAAAATGCATTCAACGCTAAAGTATGGACCAAAGTGAAAATTATATTGGTAACTTTTCTTGAATTGGCTTCCAAGTTTGTGTCAGGATCAGGTGGCCCACATCCTGTACAATGCATTGACAGATGTCCTTTTTCTTTTTATTCAACACTGTCAGAGGAGCGAGGCTCGATTATTTCAGGTGAACAGGAGGATGGCAATATGAAACGTTAGGCCTACGTACTAAAATGTAACTGTATCACGTTATGTTGGTTGTATTATAATGTCAATAGAAGTAATGGTGTATCATGCGACACTTCCCGTCTAACAGTTCCACAGCGGTTTCAAAATAAAAAATAGTCAACAATAAATTTACATACTGTGTTATCATGGCTTCTTATTTGCTTCCGTTTACGAAGACGATTGTTAAGTTTAACTGAAAAAAAACAACACACACACGAGTTGTGATTAAAAAGGGGCATTTATTTCAAATGCAATTGAATAACAAACACATTACCGGTATATACGACGTATCATTATCTGTTATATTCAATGAAAACATAAGTTTGTGTCGTCCCTGATTAGCCTGTGCAGACTGCACAAGCTAATCTTTGGCGCAACTTCACGTACATGCATTAACCCTTTGAGCGCTGGAACCGGATTTTGAAGGCCTTTGCAAACAATTTGTATCCAGATGAGACGCCACAGAACGTGGCGTCTCATCAGGATCCAAACTGTTTGCTATTCTGATAGTATTCTTTGAAAAAAAATGAAGAAAATGCTAAATTTAGAAATTCAGCAGACGACATTTTAGCAGACAACAAATTTCCCAGCATGCAAAGGGTTAAACACCATTTTCACAGAGCGCAGCTCATATATTTTGCAATGATATTATGTGGGATCTTAATTGAGTCATATATTTATACAGTTAATTACAAATTTTGGTGCCCGGTCTGGTTTTGATTTGTTGTATGACAAAACAATCGCTTTATATATATAAATACCATGTTTGCAGTCGTTTCGAAATTTAGTTAATCCTTTGTAAACATATTATTCACATACTATTCATCATGGTCGCAGGTTGTAGATCAAATACTGTGTACATTAACATATTTAAATAAATTAAATATACTCAAATCATGCGTGTCAGTATACCTGAGTGCATAAACAGCGACGTTCCTAGGCCCTTCTTATTTGTTAAACATCATACGATAAAATTTGATTTCATGCTCAGTGAATGAGTCGAGAATACCAGTGAATGATAATCCGATCATCTCACTAAAACCAAACGAACGAACGAAAGAACTAACGAACGAACGAATGAACGAACGAACCAATATGAATACAATATAATGTAAATAAATTAAAACAAAATTAATGTAATAATATGATTAGTTTTGATAATTTCACTCGAGATCTGGCTTGGTGCAAAACAATATTGGGGGGGGGGGTATTGTTTTTACTCTTCTTTTTTTAAGTGAATAACTGCATCTTAAGTGCTGTATAATTCGACCTGTTAAACAATACACAACAAATAATAAATTCCATCAAATAATGTACGACTTTTTTTTATTTAGAGATTATAACAGTCATTAAACGTGTCATAAAAGTTATTCGTCAAAACAGTTTGCATGGCCATTTCTAGCGTTTTAAAATTGTATTCAAGGGAAATTAATTGCCTACCTACTTCTTGTTTCGTTTTTATATGTGCTAGCTACAACAAAATACCACCGGGCCCATATTAACAAATACATTCTCAGATTTCAAAATAAACAATAAACTTAGATCCGCCCCGACCCCACCCCTACCCCAATTTCTATTTTTAAATCCTCCAAAGTCTGATATAATCACAGAATATCAATAGTCGGATATATTATAATGCTTATATTGCGTATAGATATGCTTATGTTACAAAAAGATTGTTCCAAAGGTTGAAGTTGAGTGGGTTTAAATTTATGTTCATTAAAATAAAATTTGAAACCTTAAGAAATGCGTCAATCTTCAAGTGTTTTTCCCATAAGCTCACTCTTTCAGACTGAAATTTCAAATTCGTCATTTTTTACATATTATTCCAAATCAATTCAATTTAAAAAACTTTATTGGTGATAGAACTTTTCTAGTCCAACCATGTTACGTCGTGATTAAATGTAAGCAAACTCAAATTTATCTAGGGAAGGACGTGTGTAGTAAGTGCGAACGCGAAGATTATTACGTACGAAAAAAAATCTGTGAGTAATATGTATGCTCAAAACGTTGAAAAGTAATAAAGTTGAGCAACCTTACAAGTTGGTTTTTTTATGGTGTCCCACTGTTTTACGTCACGAATTTTACGGAAAATCGATTATTATAAGTTACTTCGCAGTTTGTCCCCAAACAAAAAACTGGCGCGTACGGAACGAGGCGGGGTAAGTGTAAATAAAAGTTACGTCGTGAATCGCCAATTATTAATTCAAATGCAGCACAAACAACCAAACAAACCGACAGAACTGTTGCTGCATCTATATACATTTTGCTGATGCAGAACAAGATGTCCCTTCGCCGAGAACTCTTTACCTTAATACGACATGGAGTACCCCACTCATGGTCACACCATACCTATTGTTAGCTTTGATAGATATGTCAAATTACGAATTGTATACGGTAAAAAAAACTTAAGTGGAATCACTTTTGATTGAGATTTGAAATCATAGTAATGCAATTCTTCCAGAACGAAACACACATCTATAACAGAAATAGGATGAATTTAGATGTAACTGGGACGACTGAATTTTAAAGATCGCTTTGTGTCACTGTTACATCCTAATTTGTCCATGGTTACATTTTATATGAAATTAATGTTTAAAGGTTGTTGAAAATTAAATTGGAAAAAAGTTGTTATGGTCGCCTGTTAAGCCCTTTCATTATTAATCTTTAACATGACTGTGCAACAAATTATAATTTTTGGGCAAGAGAATTTGATCACATAATGTCCCGTATTGTACCTTGACACCAAATTTGGTTGTCCATGTTACTCATATTGTTCCAGGATCAGCTTCATGTTGCGTCCAATTTACATCTTAGCTGAAATCTGTGCTTATATTGTTTAAAACAACATAGGGGGACATTTGAATTTTCAAGATTAAGGTTATTTGTGTTTTGTTTAACAGAGTATACCCACAATAGAATCAAATGTGGTTAGAACAGAATATATTTAACGAATATTATGTGATGTAACTTGACTTCAAATTGTATTGTCAATTTTACTCAATTGCATCCAAATTACATTAAGTACAGCATTATTAAAACACAATGCACTGAGTAGACTTAATAGAGTTATTTTCTTTTTAAACAAAGTTTTTTAAATTAAAATGGAAAGATGTTACATTGACAATTCTCATTTTTGTTGTCCATGTTATCACAACTTGTGAAATTCTTTTGTCAATTGTAACATCTTTACCCTTTACCAAACAATAACTTAATTGTGCAAGTTTGTTGGAGACAACTCTAGAAATCATTGGAATGAAGAAGAAATTTGCTGAGCATTTCTTTTCTTTTCATCTTTCAAATGAAATCCAGTTGAAAAAATAGTCATTATAGTTTTAAGTGTTACAGTTCCATAATGTTCTATCTCGTAGAAGAATTTGCATCAGAAATTTAATGATTCTGTTTGGATCAGATTTTATTCATGTTATTTAATTGGTGTTATGTAAATTAGACCCAAAGTGTTGTTGTACATCTTACACTTATTATACTAAAGCTTGTTCTTGCTTACGTATAATATTATTTTTATTTTTGCATGCACTGGTTATTTTCTATTAATAAACATCTAGACTGATGATTCATTCTTTCAGGACTCTGTTGGACCATCAGGGTTCCAGGTTTTTGTCATGCGATGGACCTTGCAGAGTACTAGTTTTACTTGATTCATAAGCAAACTTAGGTCAACGCAAAGTTGACTGCATCTTGCAGCTGTGGTCTTAGATGTCTGCTAACGACAAGTCGCCATCCAAGTACAAGAACCGACTTCAGACCCAGTTTATCAAGGGACGCTTCCAGGCGCCAAACACGTGAACTGGTATATAGATGCTTCCTGGAGTTGAGAGAATAACAAGGCAAGAAAAAATGGAACATCACACGAAATTAATTTTTCATTTATGAATGTTCTGGCTTACAACTTCATCAGTATATATTAGCAAATAAGCAACCATAAACACATATAAGATTGTTTTTATTTTATTTGTGCGTTTCTACTGTTCATAATATATAAACCGTTATCTAAAAAAAATACAGATGTGCCCTGCTGGTTAAGTTATATGCTGCCTTCCCGGGTTCCACCTCAACATATGACGTTCCCCAGGCGCTGTTGCGGACAGACCTGAAGAAGAATAACTTGATAAGGGAGATTGTGTTCAACAAGCGTGGGGTGCAAAACATGCGCATTCAGCTGACGGATATAACTCAGCACACCTTGACTACTTAGTATTTATTGACGAGTACATGTATACATAAATATGTTCATCGTATTGTAATATTATATTGACATTTTTAGTCAATGTATATATCACTTAATTTTCCATTGTAATTGCTTTGATTGTTTTAATAATTACTCATTTTTTATAACGAAGGCATTTAAATTATTGTTTATATAAAAACTTTTTTTAAGAATCTTTGTCTTATTTTATGGTTCAGTGTTTGTGGAAAGCGCTGGGAAGAGGACCTTTCTTGAATAGGAACTCACCCTTTAGTCGGCTCCACTGCTAGCGCCCGAGTCACTGAAAAGGACAGTTGACCTAAGAACCCTTGACCCACGCGAGATCTCGATCCAGAGCAGCACTACAGGCGAGCTCATGGAAGGGCAAAGAACAATTCTTGCACCAGAACTGTGCAAACTAGAAGTGCCTGTGTCAATTTCGTCAGTTCCAACTGTGCGATTTTTTTTTACAGTTCCCGCTCTTGACCTGGCACCCACTTCGTTAATTTCAGCCCCAACGGAACCTTACTCGCCGCACTCTACCAAGTACTACCAGAAGAGGAAGCTGGAGGCTGAGAAGGCAGGGGAGTTTCGGGGACAGTACCACAAGAAGCTGTCAAACCACGGGTGCAATAAGTGATTTGAGGACAGGAACATACCACACATTAGAGGAGTGGATAGATCCCATGAAGTTGAACGACTTTAGAAACAAGAAAACACCATAAATTAAAAACATAAACAGTTTGACATTGATCACAATTTTTAAAATATCTGATATTTATAACCTTCTGACACTGTGCTTGTTTACTCTTAACAACAACAGGATGAAGATCAACTTAAGGGACAATGAAGAAAACATCCTTAACGCTGCCAAGCTCTCATTTAGTATTGCTCAGTGATTTATGCATTTGTGTTTTGCTCAAACCATCTACTCTAGCAATATGTCACTAGCACCATCAGAATAGCACAATAATTAATAAATAATTTAATCAAACGTTGGAAAAACAAGGTGTTTTTACTAGTTTATTTTCCAGTTACATCACCAATGTTAAAAGTACAGTCTACCCCTTGATTTTTGTGATAACAACTATTTGTTGTCTAGGTTTTTATTACAATAAATGAAGGTTTGCACCAAATATAAGTATTAAACGTGGAAAAGGACAATACTGGACAGAAAAAAAAACATGCTCATGTGTGGCTTCTTTTCCAGTTCACCAATATATAACGGTGAGTATACTGATGGCGTCAGGCAAGAGGAAAACCTATCTCCTATTTTGTATTTGTATTTTGAATTTGTTTGTTTACTAAACTACTATATATATGTAAAAAAATGGGAAGGTTTACCGTTGTTGTCCTAACATATTGTAAGAATATTTCAATAAGGAGACACATTACACCATGTGTGCTGATGGTTTTGTTATATTAGCTGAAACTGCTCGACAGCTGCATTTGTCACAGAATGCCATGTATGAATATTATAATTAATAGGGTCTTAAAGTATATCCTGTTCATTTGTTTTTCAAACGGAAAAGGGGGTTCACTATATTACAAGGTTAATTTCGAAAGCAAGACGTTTGAAATTGAATAAACTGGTTGTTTGTCTGTAACAAAGAAATTATGCAAATATGATGTTCTTTAAAGGGTCTTGTTCACAGATTTTGGCATGTTTTAGAGGGTGTCATTAAATGCTTTAAGTTGGTAAATATAAACATAAGAACTAAAGAGCTCCAATATAAAAACAAGAATAAAAAAAAAAGTTAACCACACCAGGGTTCAAGCCACTGACCCATGGGGTAAAAGCCAAGCACCGAAACCACTCATCCATCCGTCTTCACGTGTGTGTATGTGTAATTCAAAGTTTATGTTCGGGTTGTCGTTGAGTCTTTACGACTACATTACGTGCAGACCTGACCATCCGTCTGCTAATGGGTTGCCATTTATTTAATACTTTGTATAACCATCCACGTGTTGTTACAAAATATAACGATAACACAAGAAATCGAATTTTTTTAATCGTTTTGCGTCTGAGACGCTCTATAATTTTATCAATTGCTTACGATGATTTTTCGTAAAAGAAAGTGTATTTTAAGTATAAGTCTGCGGCATTAGTGTTACTTCGCACACACACATTGTTTATTTATTTCTTGAATCTGTGACAAAAAGTTGAAAAATTCTCATTTTGATAAACTGTGAACAAGTCCCTTTAAGGCTATTGTCGCGCTATACCTTTGAGCGGTTCTGAATGGAATATAATTTGCACATGCAATACTCAAAACGTACTAAGTTTGTATTTCAAATTATAGACAAACGTTTAAACGATATTACATAAACCTACCAAATTCAATTAACAAACAAGACATCTATAAACTAGTTATTGATCGACCTTTTGTCAAACACTATCGCTAAGATAATGTTTGAGGCAGCATATTTCGGAACTATGCAAAATTAAAGGGACTGTAAACCACGAATGACGAAAACACAAAAGTTCTAAATACCGTATTTTTTTACAAATATTAGTTTATATTGATTAAAATATCACGACTGGTATATAACATTACTTGAAAACAGTTTTTTTTTTATTTTTACTTTATTTTTTGATTAATTTATTTTTACTGGGTTTGCATACCCAGTAAAAAAAAAAAAAAAATACATGATTCATCGTCACGTGGTAAACCCAGGAATGCAAATTGTGCATGCGTAGTAAATTGTATATATTTTATATATAAAATGATCAATCTACTTGCGTTA